>CACVCL010019005.1:60000-116267 GCA_902729485.2 Mus minutoides | reverse complement strand
CCCCTGGCTTGCTCAGCCTGCTCTCTTATAGAACCCAAGACTGCCAGCCCAGAGATGGTCCCACCCACAAGGGGCCCTTGATCACTAATTGAGAAAATACCCCACAGCTAGATCTCATGGAGGCATTTCCCCAACTGAAGCTCCTTTCTCTGTGGTAACTCCAGCTGTGTCAAGTTGACACAAACCTAGCCAGTACAGACTCCATCCACTTTTGACAGACACCTAGCCGGGTGGGTCCCGTTTCTTGGCTGCTGTGGTCACATTGCCACAGTGGTCACCATTGCCATGCCTCAGTCTCCGAGGTTTATTGATTTGGAGTCCTTCAGTTGTATCCCTGGGCTATACCGTAGTTCTGCGTTTAGTTCTTATTCGGAACCTTCACACTAACTTCTGTAATAGTTCTGTCAGTTTATAGTCCACCAGTAGTGCACGCAGGTCCCTTTTCTCTACCTCGTCACCAGCAAAGCCAGTTTGTCTTCAGTAAACACAAAAGGACCAGAGGGAGGTGCATGGTCGATGGGTCTGCCACGGCCATCAGGTGGTTCCATGTACCGAGAGGCACTGCCGTAAATACACGTATGTTGTTTATGTTTGCGTCACTGGGAGCTGCCCCCCCCACCCCCCAGGAGGCCTTCATTCTGTGTGGGAGCACACAGCCTCCTCTGCGTTCCTTTGGTGACGCTGCTGCTTCTGCCCTTCTTGCTCCAGTGGCCTATACGACATGGGATCGTTGAAGACTGGGATCTTATGGAAAGGTTCATGGAACAAGTGGTCTTTAAGTATCTTCGTGCTGAACCTGAGGACCATTACTTTTTAATGGTGAGTAGTTGGAACCAAGAGAAATATACTCTTGTGAGTTCCAAAGTACTTAGATTTTCTTTTTTAAATGCAGAACCCTCCTAAAGACTTTAGCATGAATCAGGCTGCTTTTAGGGGCAAATACCAGAAAGTGCAAGAAGAATATCAAGATCCTAAAAGGCTTAGCACCCTGCAGACCAGGAAGGGCAGAGCCCAGCTGCCTGGGGCTCCTCGGACCATCAGCTTTGGGATGGACCCGGCTTTTAGTGTGGCCTCTTCTGTTGGCTCTCTGGTGCCTCAGGATAGCTGTCCTACTTCCTGTGTCGCTACTTCAGAGTCTTTACGTATTTCTGCTCAGTAGTAGAAGGGAAACCTTTACCTGCAGCTTTCCTAAGCTTAGGAACCTTCCCGGTGGTTTTGCCCTGTGTGCCTGAGCTGTCTGTGGGTCTCTGAGACTGGGAGGAGGGGTGAATACTGTAACCTCAAGCACAAGGTCCAGAGAGGGAGGCTTGGGCGGGAAGCTCTTATGTCCTCAGGAGTGGACGCTGTAACTATTATTCTGTTATCACAGAGTAACCTCAGCCATGAGATCACTTTCCAGTGTCTAGATCCTATTGTAAGAGGGAACTGATCTGAGTTACGGGCTCCAATTATGGTATGTAAGTGTCCTGTCAAACAACAACAGCATAGAGAAATGAGAAGAAATACCTCCTGGGATCTCTGAGATCTCATTGTTCTATTTAACATAATGTTTCCTTCCATGGAACAGTCTTTTTACATTAAAAGTAGTCTAAGGTATAAGATGCTTTCTTAGTAAACAGAAACTCTGTACAACATAAGCTGCATATTAAAACTCACATGAATTAGCTTTGGATTTTTCTATGCAAGTATATTGTTAAATGGTTCCAAATTCAGTTATAATGATTTTCAGTGTTTTCCTATACACACTCTTTAGAGTTGTCTGGTAGAGCACAGCTTACCAGGTCGGGTCTCTCTTTTACTGTGTAGATCCTAACAACTCAGGGTTTAGTCTGGGAGGAGAGTGCAGAGCCATCCTGCTGGCTCTTCGTTACTTTTTGAGACAGAGCTTTCCACTCTGGCTATACTGTCTGTCCAGCAAGCCATGTGGATCCTTCTGCCTTTCCTCTCCCAGGTGTGTTTGCTAATATTCCTGACCTTTTACGTGAGTGCTGGGAGTGTGAACGCAGGACAAAGGTAGCAGGTACTTCGCCAACAGAGCTAACTCCTAGCCTTGTGCTCTTCCCCATCAGTGGGTGGGATCGGGAGGAAGGAAGCGGATGTAGGAGGGAGGGGAGACATACTGCTTTTTAGGTGAGGACTTGGGGTTTAGTGTGTATAAGCCCTAAGTGATTCGTATCACTAGCCCTTTAGGATCCCACAGGACTGTCCTTTATGTTGTATCTAGTCATTGGAGGGTACAGAGCAAGAACGAGCTGGTGACAGCATGTTTTCTGATGATTTAGAGACGCATACTGGCCTGTGGATTGAGTTGGTGGCAGATAGGACTCCTGTGCTTGTCCCTAACACCGAACTGACCAGACCTTAACACAAAACTATGTGTTTTGAGGCATTCTGTAGCCTAGACTGGCCCGGGACTCACTATGTAGCATGGGCTGGCTTTAATTCATGGCAGTCCTGCTGCCTCAGTCTCCTGGTGTTGAGATAAGGAGTGTGAGCCACTAGCCACCACATTTGCCAGAATCGTGTTTTTCCTCTTCTTTCTTTGTTCTGGGAATTCATCCTTAGGCTTTGAGGTTTGCATGGCAAGCACTCCACCACCTGGGTACACCCTTAGTGCCCACTGTGCCCCTGATGCCTACTGTGTATCTCCTTAGTGTCCACTGTGTCTCTGCTTTTTTCACATTCTGAAGCAGGGTCTAAAGTTGCTTGTCAGGCCTCAAAATTGTGATCCTCTAAAGCTGGGTGTGGTGGCCCATGCCTTTAATCCCAGCACTTGAGAGGCAGAGGCAGGCGGATTTCTGAGTTCGAGGCCAGCCTGGTCTACAGAGTGAGTTCCAGGACAGCCAGGGCTACACAGAGAAACCCTGTCTCGAAAAACCAAATAAAAAAAAATTGTGATCCTCCTGACTCAGCCTTATGAACAATTGAGATCACAGTCATGTGCTACTGGCCTGATCGCAGTGGCATTGAGTGAATATCAAGTTGAAGACTTTAGAAGACATCTTTCAGACTTTATGAATATAACTCAAAAAGAAAGAAGAAGTTAAGGAGCCAAGTAAAGCATTGAGATGGGGGTGAGTGCAGCATGAGATGGGAAGGTAGGAAGGGAGACTGGGGCCACCGTGTGGTGGCAGGAGGTGCAGCTGTGTGCTGTGCTGTGCTGTGCTGTGTGATGGGGCTGGTGACAGTGAGTGTGTGGGAGCAGGAGATGACAAGCATCCACTCTGTGCTCCCTCCTGCAGCCTCGGGCATTGTTTTTCATGTTATCTGCCGTGTGTGTGTGTGTGTGTGTGTGTGTGTGTGTGTGTGTGTGTGTGAGAGAGAGAGAGAGAGAGAGAGAGAGAGAGAGAGAGAGAGAGAGGAGAGAGAGATTCTCTTACTGTTTGTCCTGAAACTTACCAGGGCTCCGGCTTGGCCATTAAGCTCCAGGGATCTACCTATCTCCATGTGCCCAGGTCTGGGATTACAGGTGTCTGCTACCACACCCAGCTTCTTCTCTTCTCTTCTCTTCTCTTCTCTTCTCTTCTCTTCTCTTCTCTTCTCTTCTCTTCTCTTCTCTTCTCTTCTCCTCTCTCTCTCTCTCTCACTTTCTTTCTTTCTTTCGTCTGATTCAAATTTTAATTATTTTTTTAAAGAAAGCAAATTTTCATATAATATCCACTTATCAGTGAGTGCATACCATGTGTGTTCTTTTGTGATTGGGTTACCTCACTAAGGATGATATTTTATAGTTCCATCCATTTGCCTAAGAATTTCATGAATTCATTGTTTTTAATAGCTGAGTAGTACTCCATTGTGTAAATGTACCACATTTTCTGAATCTACTCCTCTATTGAGGGACATCTGGGTTCTTTTCAGCTTCTGGCTATTATAAATAAATAAGGCTGCTATGAGCATAGGGAGCATGTGTCCTTATTACATGTTGGAGCATCTTCTGAGTATATATGCCCAGGAGTGGTATAGCCGGATCCTCTGGTAGTACTATGTTCAATTTTCTGAGGAACTGCCAGACTGATTTCCATAGTGGTTGTACCAGTTTTCAATCCCTCCAACAATGGAGGAGTGTTCTTCTTTCTCCACATCATCTCCAGCATCTGTTGTCACCTTTGAACAAATGGGGCTGGTTCAACTGGCATTTAGCATGTAGAAGAATAAAAAATCAATCCATTCTTATCTCCTTGTACAAAGCTCAAGTCCAAGTGGATCAAGGACCTCCACATAAAACCAGATACACTGAAACTAAAAGAAAGTGGGGAAGAGCCTCGAACACATGGGTACATAGGAAAATTTCCTGAACAGAACACCAATCAATGGCTTATGCTCTAAAATCAAGAACTGACAAATGGGACCACATAAAATTGCAAACCTTCTGTAAGGCAAAGGACACTGTTAATAAGAGAAAATGGCAGCCAACAGATTGGGGAAAGATCTTTATCAACCCTACATCCGATTGAGGGCTAATATCCAATATATACAACGAACTAAAGAAGTTAGACTCGAGAGAAACAAATAATCCTATTAAAAATAGGGTACAGTTGAACAGAGAATGTTCAATTGAGTAATATCGAATGGCTGAGAAGCACCTAAAGAAATATTCAACATCATCCTTAGTCATCAGGGAAATGCAAATCAAAACAACCCTGAGATTCCACCTCTTTTTACTTCTTTTTATGTTGTTGTTGTTTTTTGTTTTTGTTTTTGTTTTTGTTTTTCTGAGACAGGGTTTCTCTGTATAGTCATGGCTGTCCTGGAACTCACTCTGTAGACCAGGCTGGTTTTGAACTCAGAAATCCGCCTACCTCTGCCTCCCGAGTGCTGGGATTAAAGGCGTGCGCCACCACTACCCAGCCTCTTTTTTCTCCTTAAATTAGGTTTTTGGTTAGCAAACAAAGAAATGGATTTCGCTATGTTAATTTCATATGTGTATGTCATGCTCTCAATTCCTTGGATTGTTAATTGTCTTAGAATTTGTATTACTTCAGTGTAACACCATGACTAAACAGCAAGTTGGGGAGGAAAGAGTTTATTTGGCTTATATTGCCGCAGCCCCTTCATCACTGAAGGAAGTCAGGGCCGGAACTCAAACAAGGCAGAAACCTGGAGGCAGGAGCTGATGCAGAGGCCACTGAGCTGCTGCTGACTGGCTTTACTCATTGGTTATTCATTTCATGTCAGTACCAGGTGATAGTGTTATGATTGCTATGGATTATAATGTCTGTGTAATTTAATTTTATGTGATGTTCTAATCACATGCTTCAGTATTAACACAATAAGGAAACTTTGCTCTTGTGTAATGGCTTGGGAATGTTTTATTAAGTGTGTCTCCCAAGGGCACTCTTCCTGTACTTTTGGTGGTAGACAAAGAAGAGCTGGAAGACCAAGGAGGAAATGGGTTATGAGGGCATAGCCTCAGGCACACTGACTTTGGTTCCAGAATCGAGAGACCCTGACTACATAGCAAATATTTCCCGAAGTAGAAGTAGAGAGTTTAACTCTTCAAAGATGGTGAATTGTGATTTGTAGCCAGCAACAGGAGTCTAAAATAGTAGTTTAAACAAGATAGGGGTTTTAATTTCCTTGATAAACTAAGCCTATGGCAGACAGTTGGTGCTGGGCGTGACCATTCTCTGGTGGCTCGAGGGATCATTCTCTCTAATGCACTTGATGTTTGGCTTCTCTGGCAAGCATGATGGCTATTCCAAGGTTGGTTGCTGTAGCTTCAGGTGTTTCCTTATTCTGAAGGAAGAGGGAGGGTCTACTATTTGGTATCAGCTTTTGTATCTTATTAGCCAGAACATACCTGCTCTATCATCCTTACCCACAAAGAGGTCTGGGATATGTGTTTTGTCTGGGCCTTTTGCCATTTCCAGTATGAGTGACTAACAAGTAATGGCCACACAGTGCTCATAAGTACCCCTCACAGTACCTGTTGGAATAAGGTAATTCACAGCTCTGAGGAGAGAGCTCAACAGAGTGAAGCTGCTCCATGCCTTGGCTCCATCCTGAATGTTACACATCAGGGACCCTGTGGCAGACCACCAGGGCCATGTCGTGTCTGCTCTGGCTCTATGGTGGCTTTGCTTCTGTCAGAGCTTGGTCTCTAGCTAAGGGGGCTGCATTACTATGTGAGGGCGTTTGTGTGGGCCCTGGCCCAGTCACACCCAGTGTGTGAGCTCCCTCCCTTATTACAGGAGAGATGAAGGGAGGGATCAGGATGTTTGGAAGAGATGTCTGTGCCTTTCTCAGTCCTGTCACATTAGCACAGCGGTTGGTAACATTTAGTAGAGTTTCACTTTTTAAAGATTTATTATTTTTATATATATATATATATATATATATATATATATATATATATATATGAATGAATACACTGTAGTTATATTCAGACACACCAGAAGAGGGCATCAGATCTCTTTATAGATGGTTGTGAGCCCCCATGTGGTTGCTGGGGCTTGAACTCAGGTTGTCAGGTTTGGTGGCAAGCACCTTCACGCACTGGGCCATCTTGGTGGCCCTTGCTCCAGTTTTATTTTCAGTTTCTATGCTATTACATTTTTATTGCTGTGATAAAACACTGTGACCAAAGGCAATGTAAGGAAGAGAGTCTATTTTGCTTAAGGTTCCAGAGAGTCTGTCTGTGGCTGGGAGCCATGTCAGCAAGTGCCAGGCATGGTGACAGGCACAGGAAGCTGAGGGCCCACATCTACAGGAAGTGAAGTGAGGGTATGAAACCTCGCGGTCCACTCCCAATGACATAGTACTTGAGCAAGCCCACATTTCCTAAAAGACAAAAGCATCACCCGCGGGGTCCGTGTATTCAAATGCTTGAGCCTATGGGGAGACATTTCTCATTGGAACCACCAGTTCCATAGTGATGGTGACAGCTGTATGACTGTATAGCCAGCAGCGGATTCCTGTCTGTTCTGTACTGGTTCTCCTGTTTCTGATCCCTGAGAGTGCAATCTTTGAGGATACAGGTATACAGGCTGTTGGTTGTTGTTTGAGGCAGGGTCTCGCTCCGTAGCTCTGTCTAGAACTCCCTAGCTATATCAGACTGCTGTCAGACTCTTAGATCTGTCTGCCCCAGTTCCTGAGTTCTGGCATAAAAGGTGTGTCCACTATGCTCAGCTCTATGTACCATTTTATTCTATGTATAGAGCATTCTTTCTTAATAATTACAAATTTTAATTAAAATATATCATTATCCTTTTTTCCTTTCCTCCCTCCAGCCCCTCTTATGTTCTCTTGCTCCAACCCTTTCACTGTCTTTCAAATTCATTACCTCTATTATTATTATTATTATTATTATTATTATTATTATATATAAACACATAGATATATAAGTATAACCTGCTGAGTCCATTTAGCACTGCACTTATGTACATGATTTTAGGGCTGACCACACAGTATTGTGTAATCAGTCAGGGTCTCATCCTCGGGAAAGTCTAATTGTTTCTCTCTCAGCAGTGCTCTCCCTCAGTCACAGTTGGCTGATGTCTAGGGTAGAGCGCTGTGGCCTTCCACTTCAGCATGTGTATTGGTGTTGTTGGTTTTGTTTCAGTACCATGGGTGAAAAGCTTCCCTGTCATTCCTAGGAGATGGCTTTGTAGTCTCACAGCAGACCTCCTGTGTGGTGTCCCTTCTCCACCAACATAGTTGGTGCAATTACCGGGGCCATGCTGCACCCAATGGCACCTGTTGTTTTGTTAATTAGGCTGCAGCCAGGTTCTGCACATCTCCTAGGTCACCCGGCTCCACCCAGCTTACCAGAGGCCCACCTACGACCAGCCCACCTGTGCAACCTGCGAGATGTCTCGCCAAACTCCAGAACGCCTGCGCAGAAGACTGGGGGCGGGGCTTCCCTTCCTTTATCCCCAAATGCTTGTCCACCATTAAACAGTCGTTCTAAGCAGAAGCAACCATGTAGCCTCTGAGTTCTTCTTTCTTCCCCCACTTCCTTAGTTTCATTTCAGCTTCGGGCCAATCCTCCAGGAACCCCGTCCACTGCGGGAAGTGGACCCCAACACTCCTGGACCTTTACAATCTTTTATCCTGTCTTCTCTCATGTTCCCTGAGCCTTAGGTTGTATTTGTTGCAGCTGGGAACCTCATGACCTGATAGTCATTGTATTTTGACTAGTTGTGGTTTTCTGTAGTGGTCTCTGTCTCCTACAAAGACAAACTTCTGAGAGAGAACTGATGTCTTAGGGTTTCTATTGCTGTGATGAAACACCATGACCAAAAAAGCAAGTTGGGGAGGAAAAGGGTTTATTCAGCTTCCACTTCCACAGCACTGTTTGGTCATCACTGAAGGCAGTCAGGACAGGAACTCAAATTGGGCAGGAGCCTGGAGGCAGGAGCTGATGTAGAGCCACAGAGGGACGCCGCGTACTGGCTTGCTTCCCCTGGCTTGTTCAGCCTGCTTTCTTACAGAACCCAGGACTACCAATGTAGAGATGGCACCACCCACAATGGGCTGGGCCCTCCCCCACTGCTCACTAATTGATAAAATACCTTATAGCTGGGTCTCATGGAAGCCTTTTCTCCATTAAGATTCTCTTCTTTCAGATAGCTTTAGCGTGTGTATCAAATTGGCCTGAGACTAGCCATCACAGATGAGATTTACACTTACCTATGGGTATAAGAATAAATGCTTCGATTGCTGTTGGGAGTTGTGCTGGTCTAGTAAAGCAGTGTTAGTAGGCTCTCCTCTAGACCCCTGACCTCTCTGGCCCCAGCAGGTTGGCTAGGTGGTCAGTACCAGGCTGTTGAGAAAGCCTTAGGTCCGATTGGTTACCCCAAGTCTGAGAACTACTATTTAGGACTGTCTTGAAGGGCCGGTCATTATTGTGGTTCACAGGCATTTTCACAGTCGGCAGGATTACTAATTGCTAGCCTCCTTTGGCAGCTTGCATTGCACCTTCTTAAACTATGAAAGCTAGTTCTCAGAGAGGAGGCTTTCTCTGAGCATTCCTTATTTAAAGATAATTAGGGTTTAATTTGGGATTCTCGAGCAGTAACAGTGTTGTGATTATATACAGTCTATAGCTTACCTCACCCTGAGCAGCATATAAAAGGCCTTCTCAGCATTAATATTAATTTTCTGAGTTGATACACAGTTAAAGATATTTTGGTTTTGCAAAACGTTAGATTGACATTGTAGCCAGATATCAAATTATTGGGCTGTCCTTCGTGTCATGGAGACTGTGCACCACAGTTAGAGTGACCATACTGAAGCCAGAGGCTTTATTTTCCAGCTTGAAGTGTTAGTGGTGTGCTCGGCTGCCTTGACAACACTACAGACAAAGTGGTTCAAACAAGAGGCATGTCGTTTTCATAGTTTCGGAGGCTGCAGGTTCAAGGCTAGGGTGGTACTGTCTGGGACGGCTCCTGGCGATTGCCCTTTTCCTGGCCCTTCCATCCTGCCTTCTTGCTTGGCATCTTCCCCGTGCTAATGTGTGTAAGGAAGAAGGGAGGGAGAGAGGCAGATGGTAGGAGAGAGGAAGAGAGGAAGGAGAGAAAGAGGGAGGGTAGGTTTGTGGGGTTAGGGCCTTAATGCATAGACTATAGGGGACCCCCAGTTGAATTCAGAATAAAGGACTTTTTGCCAGAAGGCCTGGACTATTTTCATTTATTTTTGTAGTTTACATAAATATAAGATGTAGAGCTTTATTGCTTTGGAAGAATACAGCGCCTTGTTTTAGTTTTTCTGCTGTTTGGTGATTTTTATCCTATTTTATGGTAGTTACTGTCTTTAAAAGGCTTCACCCTGAGTTTGATTATTTCCTGCCGTCTACTCCTCTTAGGTGAATTTGCTTCCATTTGTTCTAGAGCTTGCAGATGTGCTGCCAAGCTACTACTGTATGCTCTCTCCATTTTTTTTTTTGTAGGAACTCAGAGCTATGAGTTTACCTCTCAGGAATGCTTTCATTGTGTCCCATAAGTTTGGGTATGTTGTGGCTTCATTTTCATTAAACTCTAGAAAGTCTTTAATTTCTTTCTTTATTTCTTCCTTGACCAAGGTGTGCTCATGTCTCTAGCTGCATATATGGAAGAAGAAGGCCTAGTTGGCCATCATTGGGAAGAGAGGCCCCTTGGTCATGCAGATTTTATATGCCCCAGTACAGGGGAACACCAGGGCCATTATGTGGGAGGGGGTGGGTAGGGGAGCAGGGCGGGGATGAGGGAGGGTATGGGGAACTTTCTGGATAACACTTGAAATGTAAATGAAGAAAATATCTAATAAAGAAAAAATAATTAAAAAAAAAGGCTTCACGACTTGCTGAGAATCTTTCAAGAGTCTCATCTGCTTTTTTCCATGTGATGCTATGTGTACAACCACTATCCCCTACTCCTCAAAATGTGTGCAATCAGAAGCTTTTGAAGTTTGGAATACTTGAACATACATAATGAGATACCATGGGCTTAGGACTGAGGTCTAAATGCTAAATGTATTTGGGTTTCACAAGGATCTGTACATACAACATGAGGATGATTTTATACTGTGTTTTTAGTGTACTTGTGTATTGACTGACACCTGTCATGTAAGACCACTGTGACATCAGGTTGGTGTCCAGAATTTCAGGTTTGGAGTATCGTAGGCTGCTTCCCGTGTGTGTGTGTGTGTGTGTGTGTGTGTGTGTGTGTGTGTGTGTGTGGTTTTTTCCCATTTGTGTTTCATTTACTTTTCTCTTTGTTTTAGAATTTTTACATAATATTGAATGTTAGCATTTGTTTTCAGTGCATGTGTGAGTGTGGGCTTGGAATGGCCAGGGTGTCACTGCCTGGGGAACATGGCGGCCATCCTGGAGTGTGGTGGGCGGAGCCTGCCACTGCTGCTGTGAGTGACAGGTGAGAGGAAGCTTCTACCTCACTATTGCCTCTTCTTTGGAGAGCTCAGCTGTCTCTGGTCCAGGCACAGGGCCTAGCGTCGTGAGTCTTCACTCTTGGCTGTATTCTGTTGCCTTTGGTGTCATGCACCAGGGTTCTTTGTTTCAGGGTGGTTGGGTGTAATGTAGGTATTAAACAAGCTCTTCCTTGTCTTTGACTTGGTGAACTTTGACCTTTGGGCGAGTCATGAGAGCAGAAGCCCCACACTGCCTTCACTGGACCTTGTCAAAGCTTTGAAGACCCACAGTAGGCGCCCTTAACTAGTCACCTTCAGTGAGGCCCCCTCTTGGCAACTAGGGAGTTCTAGAATACTCTGGCCAATGTATCTGTAGGTTAGCCTTTTTATAACTCTGATGTAGTTGATGTTTTCTTACAGACAGAACCTCCACTGAACACACCAGAAAACAGAGAGTACCTTGCAGAAATCATGTTTGAATCATTTAATGTACCAGGACTCTACATTGCAGTACAGGTAAAAAAACAAAAAACAAAACAAAACAAAACAAAAAACAAAAAACCCCACATTGTTATCTTTGTGATTCTGACAGTGTAAGAAGCAGTAACTCCAAGGTCATTTGTGCTCAGTCTGGCTAGACACTCGTAACCACCACTGAAGTGAAACTGGTCTGGCTACAGTTTTCCTATGCAGAGGCTCGTGTGTTTGTATTTGGGTGACAAGTTAGTGATGAAGAGGTCTTCCTTCCTTCCTTCCTTCCTTCCTTCCTTCCTTCCTTCCTTCCTTCCTTCCTTCCTTCCTTAAACTTCTCATACTTACTTTGCCTCACTGTTAAGTGTAAGAAAAAACAAAACAAACCTAACAACGGTGAAAGTGAAAAGAACAGACATCCTAAAATCCGTTGGAAAACAAGGTAACCTGGGAAGGCTGTCTCAAGCCTCATACTACCACCTGAGGGGATAAGGCAGGAGGTCAGCCTGGGATAGATTTGTATTCTGAGGCAAGTCTGAGTTGCAGAGTGAGATCCTGTTTCAAAAACACAATAAACAAACAAACAAACAAACAAACAAACACCAAGCCAAAACAAAACCAGTGCCTCTAGAGAACCCTAGGATTCGGCTGTTAGTTCTGTGCACTCTGGCTTCGGAGAGGCCCTGAGCTCTCAGGGGCTTCAGAGCTCATCTCGAAGCTTTTCCTTGGCTTACAGTCTCATTGTTGCTTTAGTGGTTGGAGTTTTGAGGAGTAACTGAGATGCATCTTTTTCCAAGATTCCTGCCTAATATTACTTCCTTCTAAGAGAGAGGAGTCCCATGGGGAGCCGCAGTTTGGAGGTCTCTTCATGTTCAGTCATAGTGCCTCTTGACACAGCAAAGGCTCCAACCATTCTTACAGATGAAATCTAGAATCATTATTTTTTCTTTTGGTCTTTTTTTGAGATAAGGTTTCTCTGTGTAACCATGACTGATCTGGAACTCACTCTGTAGACCAGGCTGGCCTCAAACTCACAGAGATCAGCCTGCCTCTGCTGGCATTAAAGGCATATGCCACACTGCCCAGCTGAAACCTGTTAATTCTCTTCTCTCCCAGGACACATATAATGCATAGAATAGGAAGGTACTCAGGAATACCGAACTTATTATTTGAGTAATAATACAGTGGCCTCAAAGTCAGGATGATCCCCCTGTCTCACCCTCTTTGAGTATGTGATGACAAGTGTGTTCCACAATGTCCTACAAGAACTATTGGTTCTTAAGATGATACACATGCCATACTTAGAGTCTCCATGGCACGAAGGACAGCCAAATAATCTGGTATCTGGCCACAGTGTCAATCTAACATTTTGCAAAACCAAAATATCTTTAACTGTGTATCAACTCAGAAAATTGATGTTAATGCTGAGAAGGCCTTTTATATGCGTGTTGCACTGTTAACAGTCATATGTTTTTTAAAAGTGAATTCCTGTGTTCTGCCTTGGCCCGACTTTCGCTGGACAGTCCCTGGCTGTGGGTGTCCTGTGCACAGCAGAGTGTGGGGCGGCAGCCCCTGCCCCAGCCCCCCACATACACACAGCCTCCTCGCCTCTGACAAACCGTGACTGAGCAATGGCAGAGGACATGGCCAGCTGTTCTGTGAGGAGAGAGTTGCCTTTGGCTAAGAACTCCTGTCTTGCATCTATCAGATGAGATTTTCTGCATGGGGGCAGCCCTCATCATCTGTGAGAGAAGAGCGCCATGCGGGCTAGGAGAGTGCTTGCCCTGCATAAACCCTGGGGTTGATCCCAAGCCTGGTATAAACTGTATATGGTGACGCACATCTGAATTCCTAATACTCTGGAGTTGGAGGCAGGAAGATCAGGAGTTAGGCCATTCTTGGCTGCATAGTGAGCCTGGGTTTCATGAGACCTTGCCTTCAACCACAAACTCCCAAACAAACAAACAAACAAACAAGCAAACAAAAGCCCCAGCTCCATGTGTCTTACCTTGTAGTGTTTGTGGCTGCGCCTGGGCCACCAGCAGATTAGAAGTTAAACCTTATGATTTAGCAGTGTGATTCCATTTCATTGATTTTGTTTGTAAAACTTGATAGGTTTTTGTTGAAAACTTCACTCCTTCACTTGAAGTGAAGGCTGGCATGCCGGTTGGCTGAGTGAGAATTGTAATTTAGGAGCTGTGGGGTCCGGGAAGGGAAGTTTCTCATATTTATTAAGTAAGAAAGAGTTCACTGCAGGATCTGAGACCAGCTGAGCCATGGCCTCTGATCTTCCTGGGTGCGATGCCTCTCCTGAGTGGCTGTTCAATGTCTCTCTTTCTAGGCAGTGCTGGCTCTGGCAGCCTCTTGGACATCCCGGCAAGTTGGTGAACGCACACTAACAGGGATAGTCATAGACAGCGGAGACGGTGTCACCCATGTTATCCCAGTGGTAAGCATGGGGTTCTTATTTTACTCTCTGAGGTTTACCCTGACCTGGGGTAGGAGAAGAAACGAAAAGGCAAATCAAAACTCAGCCTACTCAAGTAACATGCCACCTTTTATGTGTTGTAGTAGAAACAGCTATGGGACCTCCCTCCCTCCTCCCTCCCTCCCTCCCTCCCCCCCTCTCTCTTTCTTTCTTTCTTTCTTTCTTTCTTTCTTTCTTTCTTTCTTTCTTTCTTTCTTTCTTTCTTTCTTTCTTTCTATTTTGAGATAGGATCTTCATGGCTGGCTTGAACTGACAGACATCTATCTGCCTCTGCCTCTCAAGTGCTGGGATTAAAAGTATGTGCCACCATGCCGGCCTTGGCAATGCGAATTTAGAGTCCAGGAAGGTGAGAAAGAGTTCGAAAGGTGGCTATGTTTGTGCCTTTGGTGGTTTTGAAATATGGAGCAAATTATGTAGTCACATGTTTCTTTTTTTGGCCAGGCTTCTGCTGTATTCCCATGAGTGTCATGTGAGTGTCCTGTCTCTTTGTGGTGGCTTGAATGAGAATGGTTCATAGGGAGTGGCACTGTTAGGGAGTGTGGCCTTTTGGAGGAAGTACATCACTGGGGGGTGGGCTTTGGGGTGCAGATGCTCAAGCCAGGCCTATGGGGCTCTTTATTCCTGCTGCCTGAGGATGCAGATGTAGACCTCTCAGCTTCCTCTTCAGCACCATGTCAGCCTGCAGGCCACCATGCTTCCACCATGACAATAATGGACTAAACCTCTGAATTGTAAGCCAGCCCCAATTAAATGTTTCCCTTTATAAGAGTTCCGATGGTCATGGTGTCTTCACAGTAATAGAAATCCTAACTAAGACACTCATCATTTTGAGATGCTGCAGTTAGACATCATTCTGGATGTCAAAGTCGAGGGCCAGTGAAAGGCTCTGATCATCTGGGGCTTAGGAGAGCTTGCTCTTGCCTCTGAATGAATTAAAGAGTGACAAGGGAGAGTTCACATTTCATTGCAGGGCTCCTTATGCTATCACCTTTGGGTTTTAAGTCATTAGGGAAGTCACTGCAGGAGGCTTTCTCGTCTTTCCTTTGGTTCAAGGGATTACTTAAAGGAATTATTTAAAAAATCAACTAGTGTCAGTAGAAAGTCAGTCAGTCATGATCACCCCCCTTCAGGTTTTCTCAGTAACCATAGTAACGGTGTTAACCACAGTTATTTATGTTAACCATAGTTATAAACACATGAATTATATGAAGTTCTGTAGAGGGTGTGTGTGTACTGTGTTTGCACGGGGGTGCATGCCATGATCATATGTAGTGGTCATATGATCTTGTGGGCGTCACTTCTCTCTCTCATGTGAACTCCAGGGATCAAACTCAGGCTGAGCATCTTTATCTGCTAAGCTATTTTACCAGCCCTTAAATAAGTTTAAGTTTTGAAAAAAAAAGTTATGTACTGATATGTATGTGTCTCTGTATGGGTTTGTGCACGTGAATACAGGTTCCCCCAAGAGGCCAGAGGCATTGAAACTCCCAGAACTGGAGTTATTTTGTCTGCTGTCCGATATCAGTGCTGGCAACAGACCTTAGTCTGCAGAAAGAGCAGTACATGACCGTAGTTGCTGAGCCATTTCTCCATCCTCCTAAATGTAATTTTAAAATGCAAATAAGAGTATTAAAAAATCCAAAATGGAGTGGGGTGGCACAAACCTGTAGTTGCAGCATTTGAAAGGTGAAGGCAGGAGAGTCAGAAGAGAAAGGTCATCCTGGGCTTTATACTGAGCTTAAGGCCAGCCTGGGACACGTGAGACCTGTGTCAACCAGCTTCACAAAATGGAACATCTTCTCCCTTCATATCCATGTGTGTGTATACACACCAAACAAACAAACAAAACCCAAGTTGGCTAAAGCCAAGCAAGACTGGTGAACTTCCTCTCATGCTGCTTTGTGTCTGCTGAAAGGCTAAAGTCAAGAAAGGCTTTATGGTCCCTATCACCCTGTGCCCCTGCCCACGTGTCCTCTTCATGGGAGGAGTGGACCCTTCAGAGCCATCTCAGAGGCTGGCTCTGTGGGAGTTGCTGGAGGAGGTGCTGCCACTCTGGCTTTCTCTCTGATGTGCTGCCTTGGAGAGCAGGGGGCCTCAGCTCCCAGTGCTGGAGCCCAGGTCTGCCTGCATCAGTTCTCCCTCCTCTCCACACTGCAGGCGAGGGCAAGCAGAGGCTCGTCCATTCCTTGTTCGCTTCACCCAGGGTCAAGGGTCACTCAGAAAGTGTATGGTAGGAAGAAAAGACATTACACATAGAGCCCAGGTCCAGAGAGAATGGGTTTTGTAATTTTCACTGTTTATTATTGTAGGTTCTTTTCCCATTTATAAAAATTAATTTGTTACTGAAAATCTGGGTAAAGCTAAGAGAACAAAATTACTCATAAACCCATCTAGACAATCACAGTATAAACTGCATAGCCTCTCAAGCTTTGGTTAAAACACACATGCACACACACAGAGAATATCTTATGTCTAGTTTGTGTTCTAACAGTATAAATAATACTAAAGTTGTGTTTTGCACATTCGTTTAATGATACCTTTTCTGTATGGTCAAACATTCTATGAAAAATAATCACCTAAAATCATGGTATGTGATCTAAAGTGACATGGTGGTGACTGTCCTGCTGTTGAGTGTGAAGCACACTGAAGAGCCTACTTAATGCTCGCTTTAGGAAATGGTGTATGTGGGTCTTACAGTGCGATTGGGAAGATTCCATGTGTTAGAAGCTAATGTTTAATTGCTTGTACATACCTTTTCTCTAAAAATATTTTACAAATAGTTGTATTTTGCAGGAAGGCCCAATGTTTTGTCTAGAAGTTAGGAGCATGGGGGAGGAGCCCGGGAGGACTTGGGGAGGTGATCCTTACAGCTTAGCATGGCTCTGTCTGTGCCTGTGGTGATGAATATAGTACACACACACACACACACACACACACACACACACACACACACACGCAGCATGGAGCCGTGGTTCCTCTTCCTGTCCTCTCTTTCCCCTGGGCCCTGTGGCACAGAGACCACAAGGTGCTAGCGTGTGAAACAATTCTGTGTCGTTGCCTACATGTTCCTAACGGAAACATTTTGGTTGCTTATGGAGATTCAGGTTATTGGAGTCATTTAGAATTTTAATTATTAATAGAACTTCAGAGGCTGTCATTTAAAAAGACCTTAGGTACTGAACCTTATAAGTGGGAGCCATTGAATGCTAGTGCAGGGCTCAGAAGGGCGGACATCTGGGAAGGTGAGGGTGAGGGCCTCCTGAGTGCACGGGCTCTGGACTGCGGTTACTGACATGGCTGTCCTGCCTCCTCTCCTCTCTTCTCCTCTCCTCTCCAGGCAGAAGGTTATGTAATTGGAAGCTGCATCAAACACATCCCAATTGCAGGTAGAGATATTACGTATTTCATTCAACAGCTGCTAAGGGAGAGGGAGGTGGGAATCCCTCCTGAGCAGTCACTGGAAACCGCAAAAGCCATCAAGGTAAAAACAGAAGGGAATCTGGCTGGTTTGGGTGTGAGGGAGATGGTGCTTGGACGTTGCCCCTCCTGGTCCCTTCCTGTCCCCCGAGAGTGTGGGCCTTGGTTGTTTTGAGTTTAGTGTGCTGGGAACGTGAGGCTCAGCGTGCTCTCCTACACCGAGAGCGGCTTCCGAGCTGGTGTTGAGCCACCGGTGTGTGGAGTAGAGCGTTGTTTAATTGGAGCCTAATTAAACCAAACCTTCAATTAGCTGCATGCTGCTTCCCCATCTCCCTCCGTGCTTCCGTTTAGAATCAGGAGGTGAGTCGCAGCAGTAGCTGTCAGGAATCCAGAGGTGTCTGTCTGCCTGCTTTGTATCCTGAGAGTACACCTCAGAACCCTGCCAGTCTAGATCTCAGGGTCCTTAAACAGAATCCACCCACCTGTCTCCAGACCTCAGTTACATGCTACAACAGAGATGGGAACATGTGAACTTAGTATCAAAAGAACAAAATGACTCTTAGGTCATTATTTAGAGGGTCTGCTTGACCCCGCCCATCTTCGTATTGTTGTGGGCATGGCAGTTATAGACCTTTAAAAGGAATTTTCCTTCTCAGCTAGCAAAACTAAAACATTAAAAAAAATCAAAATGCAAGAGATTCCTGAGTGTTCAAGGCTGGATATCATATATCAAGAGGAGGGAGGATTTTGTTTGAATCTGGAGAAGGGTCTGAGGTGGCTGGGGTATGACGTGACTTCACACAGCTCTGGTTCTGAGCTGCAGCATAGAGGGGTAACTCTCCTGCTGTTTTCTCTCAGCCAAGCATCTCTGGAGGCTGATTGAATTCAAAGAAGCAGGGGACAAGATTTCTGAATTTTGGCTGATGCTAGTTGAGAACAATCCTTTTGGGATGGGACAGATAGAGAGGGCTGGCTCCTACAGAAAAAAATGCCACCTGTCCCTCCCTCGTGGGCTTGGGCTTCCCAGGACTGGGGAGTCTTGAAGTCCTCAAGCAAAAGGGAAAAGCTGGTCCTTCCATGGTGGGGAGAGGTTTGAAAAGATGTCCTCAGACTTCTTTGTAGACTAAAATATTTCCAAGGTTTCCCCTCAGCCCTTGTTTCCCTGTCCTCAGTGGGAGCCATCTCTTGGCAACCCCAGTGCTCTCGCCTGATTCAGCTCTTATTCTACCGTAGCTGCCAACTGATGTCATGACGTTTGCTTATTTCAGTTGCCTAGTGTCTGACTCTGAGCTAGATTGCTTCTGAGAGGGATCTAAGTGTTTCATCAACTGTATATCTCCAGTGTTGATCAAGTGACTTAGAATACCTAACCAGCAAAGTCAGGGGATCAAGCAGACATTTAACAGGAGGACAGATACCATTCTCTTAGGCACACACACACACACACACACACACACACACACACACACACACCTTCTCTCTCTCTCTCTCTCTCTCTCTCTCTCTCTCTCTCTCTCTCTCTCTCTCTTTAGAATTCAGTTGGCTTCTGAATTCTAGAATGGGCCAAACTTAGCTTGCTGGTCTTGTGGACAGTCGTGAGGCTGGCACCTGGCAGGGAGCCTGAGGGGGCAAGCAAAGCCTGGGTAGAGACAAGGAGCTGATGTTTTATACATAGATATTATTTCAGACAGTATGGCAGTGGAATTAGGGAGAACGTGGTAGTGATGTGTAACCATTGCAGAGAAAACAGACTTACCTATTCAAGTGTAGTCATGCTAAAGCTGAAAGACAGCAGGACACAGGCTTGATGGTTCAACCACACAAGAGTTACAGTGTAGGCAGAGATGAATTCAGAGGTGTCTGTAAGATGTGGGTATTTGTCAGAGGGCAGAGACGCTGGTACTTATCAATGCTTTTGCCATGTCTTTTTGTGTACATACAGGAGAAGTACTGTTACATTTGCCCGGATATTGTCAGAGAATTTGCTAAGTATGACGTAGATCCTCGGAAGTGGATCAAACAGTACACAGGGATCAATGCCATCAACCAGAAGAAGTTCATTATAGATGTTGGTTATGAAAGGTTCCTGGGACCAGAAATATTCTTTCACCCTGAGGTAAGATGTCTGAGTGTACTGAGTAGTGTATGTGGAATGATGCTGCCCCCTAGTGTGCACAAGGAGTAGTTCCCAGTAAAGGGACCCAGTGAGCAAGTTGGTTTCACATGGTGGTTCCCTCTGCAGCATGGCTGCCTGGTGTGCCTTGCTGTAGGATTGCCCGCTATAACAGCTAAGGTTGGGGTTATCCTGGGCATGAGGAAGATCTCTGAAGAGCAATAGAAGAAATGGATTTGAAACTGATCTCAAGGAACCTGTAGTAATAAAGCAGTCACGAATCTCAAGGACAGTGTGCGTTGACCCCTGTATGAAAGTAACACTTAGACGGAGTGTTTTGTGACTGTCAGTGTAAAGTCAGTGAATGCCCAGCTGGTGAACTGGCTTATAACTATCTGCAACTCCAGCTCCAGGGGATATGCTGTCTTCTTCTGGTCTCTGTGGGCACTGCACTCAGATGCTCAAACCCACACTCAGACACAACCATACACACATAACTAAAAGTAAAAATGAAGTCTTAACATTTTGTTTGAAAATAGTCTGTGTTATTTGAGAAAGTGTATAATGTTTCTTCCATATTCATATAAAATATAGTTTGCCAACCCAGACTTTATGGAGTCCATTTCGGATGTTGTTGATGACGTCATACAGAGCTGTCCCATAGATGTGCGCCGGCCGCTGTATAAGGTATAAGCTTCTTGGGTAAGGTGCTTTGACTTCCCTCCCACATAAAAGGCCTGTAGTTGTTAGCTATTCATGAAGCATGTCTTCATCACCGTTTTCTTGCTCCCAGCACGTGTTCCAGTTGTGTATAACTGAGAGCTTTGACGCAGAGAGGGGAGGGGTGGGACGCTGGGAATGTGACACAGCCAACAGAGGGACTTCTCAAACTCTTTTCTTCCTCCCTACTCTGCTTGAGCGCAGACCGTGACTTTCCTGTCTCCCCCTCCCTAGCACTTGGGTTTCAGACCCTGTGTCTCCATGCCTGGCGTGAGCTGTCTTTTTGTCTTGACTGTCGAACTGGATTGAGTTACACAGCCTGAGCCATACACACCAATTGAAAGAGGAAGGTTTGCCCTGCTCAGGCTCTCTGGGAACCGCCCTTATTCTTTGCTGGGTATTTATGGTCAGTGCCGAGGTTAGCGCGGCAGTAAGTACAAATACGCACGTGGAGGAGTTTTTCAAAATTCTTTGACTGTCTGGAATTGTGAGACTGAAACGAGAGAAATCTAGTCATTGGTACATGAAAGGAATAATGGCTGACAGCTGGTTAGCAAGAGCAGAAATTATCCCCAGCTAATATGTGCATGGGTGCATCAAGCCTTTATCCTTAGCTAACATGTACATGTGTACATCAAGCCTTCATCCTCAGCTAACATGTACACATGTGCATCGAGCCTTTCTCTCCAGCTAACATGTGCATGTATGCATCGAGCCTTCATCTCCAGCTAACATGTGCATGTGTGCATCGAGCCTGTGACTCAGCTTCATGACCTCACATTGCACTATGCACACTCAGGCATCTACATTTTAAACAGGGAAAGGTGCTAAGTCAAAATGTATTAACTACTGCTCCATTCCATACTAGATACTACATACCTTTTGAAAGAACGGGGTGAATTCCCATAGAAAAGTCTTTGGTGGGAAAACAGCTATTGTCAAGCAACTCATATGAATATAGTACAGGGGGTTTAATAGTTACTTGCATTTTCTTATTCATATATATATATATATATATATATATATATATATATATATATATATATATTTTATTTACAGGCTATTGCTGTGCAGGCTAGGTTGACTCTAAACTTGTAGTCGTTTGCCTTGATGCTCTGTTTGCTGGATTATTTGTATAGCATTTCCTGGCTTTCATTAGTCTTGTGCCGAGAGTCACTATACAGTCATAAGCATATATACTTCCAGATTGAGTTTTGTGTCTCATGGCATTCCAGATCCTATTGCTGTAGAGAAGCAACCTTGAGCTTCTTCCGACTGAACAGATTATTCCTGAAAGTACATTACTAATTGTAGGCCTTAATCAATTAACAAATATCTGTAATGCATTGAGTGTGTATATGTTAGAGAACTGAATCAAACAGTTGCCTATGGCCACTCCCTGTAGGCATGCTGTTTCTGTCTGCATATCACAGTCAAACAGAGACGAGCCCTTGAAATACCAGTCCCTGTCCCAAAGCCCATCTATACAGCTCTGAGTTAGTGAGGTTTCTGCATGCAGGGGGTCTAGAGTATACCGTGTCTTTGGACTTGTATGTATTTGGGAGGGTGATGTTAACTGCTAAATGGCAAGGTTGGCTTTTGAACCAGTTCCCTGTATCTTTGAGAAGCTTAGGCCTTCCCTACCTTGTCACTCTGCCCGTCGCAGAAGAGGTAGCGAGAAGGAAACCCTGCCTACTTCTCCCTAGGAGAACCACTCCTCCACTGTGGGCTGTAGGGGCTTTAGCTTGCCTGCCCATCCAGTTTGTGACAGTAACTAGTATACATGATCTGCGTTTGTGTGTGTAAGAAAGTAGTAGATATACAGGGGTTGTCTCAGGGTTTCTGTTGCTGTGATAAACACTACGACCAGAAACAACCAGAGGGATGATGAGTGTTTGGCTTCAGTGTCCCAGTCACAGCCCATCATGTAGGGATGCCAGGGTAGGTGCTCAAGGCAGGAATCTGCAGGCAGGAGCTGATGCAGAGGCCATAGAGGGATGCTCCTTACTGGCTTGCTCCCCGTGGCTTACACAGCCTGTTTTCTTATAGCATCCAGGACTACTAGCCTAGGGATGGCTCCACCCCCAGAGAGCTGGACCCTCGCATATCAATCAGTCAAGGAAATGTACCGCAGTCTTGCCCACAGGCCAATCTGGTGGGGTGTGTGTGCATTTTTTAACAGGTTCTCTCTTTGGGTAGGCTGCCGGGTGGTTAGGGTGGTGGGTGGGTAGGGTGGCTGGCGGGTAGGGTGCCAGGTCAGTATGGGGCTGCTAGTTGCTATTGTAGCCTTGGGAGTGATAGAATTCAAGTCCCACTGAGCTGGGAAGGCTGAGGACAGTGGAGTTGGTCACAGTTTGTGGGTTTTTTTTGTTTGTTTGTTTTTTGTTTTTTTGTTTTTTTTGAGACAGGGTTTCTCTGTGCAACCTTGGCTGTCCTAGAACTTACTCTGTAGACCAGAGAGAAAGGAGAGTCAAAGGAGGCTGCCCCTCCTCTGTCTCCTGAGACATTCGTTGGTGTAACTCGATTCTGACATGAAATGGACCTTGGGGTTCTTGTCTTTCTTATGGCAGCAGCCATTGTAGCACCTCAGTGAGTTTGGCATTGTCTTGGGCTCTTTCAGGAAGCTGCCACTCACTCCTTGGGCAGCCCTCGGGTCACTCTTCTCTCTCTGGCAGTGTTTGTTGGGCATCACAGCTTCTACTACGACCACTAAGAAAGGGACTGCTTCCCGAAGCCAGGGTGTGATGAGAAAGTGGAATATTGAGAATTATGGATGCCCACTTGAAAAATATCCCGTGGCCTCAGTTTCACAGTGGCGAAATGTACAGACATATAGGTGTTTGAGTGTCTAAACACAATGGGCTAGAAGACACAATCTGTAGCACACACGGGTGTCTTTCTGTGCGTAGCCCAACACCTGCTATCTGTAGGGGGTGCCTCTTGTTTTCATTTTTGTTCCGAGGCCCTCTCTTCTCCATTCTTGCCCGTGACCTAGGCCCCTTTCACAGTGGGGCGGCAATCAGTGGAGTAGAACGATTGGACAACATGGTCTGGGCCCAGGGAAACTCAGATTAGACAGGGGGAATAACACATTTGCTGGACGCTGATGGATTCCTGGATGGTAAAACGCCCTTTCCCTGGAGTGCGGATGTCATGTTTCTGATGCTGTCCTCCTGTGTGCCTTCCCTCCAGTCTCACAGCTTTATCCAGACAGTGGAGAACTCATGGACGGAGTTTGGAGCAAGCTTCATGGTATCCTGTTCAGCCCTAGAAGGTTATCTTTCTTCTTGTTTGGAGCCTTCTCCTTCCTTGAGTAATCCAGACTTATGGGGCCAACGCTGTTCTAATTTGCTCATTCAGCCTTGGTGATTTTCAGGGGGTTCTTATGATCGAGTGGGTAAGAGGTGGCCCACTTTACACTGTGGAATGACCCAAGACTTTCTTGGCCATCGAACTAACATCTTGTCCAGGTTCTCAGGCAAGAAGGAAAACAACCAGTAAGAATAAAAGGTGGCTCTGAAGATTTGGACTGTTCACTCAGCTTTATGGGGGTATGGTTGACATAAAATGGTGTGTGTTTGTGGTGTGAACAGGTTGATTTGATGTATGCATCCCCTGCAGAAACCATGTTAAACCATGACTAATTCACTCACTCGCCACCTCATAGCTTCCTATGAGTGTGCATGTGTTGAGAAGGCTAAGTCCCACTGACAGCGAATTCCATGTACAGCATACCACCTTACTATTACACAGCAGCTTGTGTCCTGTTCCACAGATCCTCACATAGCTGGGCCGGGGTTAGGGAGAAGGTGGGCACCTGCATATTAAAAACATTTCTAGAGTTTGGCTAAGTTGACAGCTGCTGTCAGCAGCTAGTCCATTCTTGGATCATCTGGTGTTTAGTAATTTGTCTCTTCTACACGAAGGTGGAGCAGTTATAATTGCTTTATCATGTAACTAGGTGTCTTTTTCTCTAGTGTGTGTGTTGTTTGAGTGCTTACTGATACTAGGTGTATTGTTAAATTTAAGGAGATTTAATATGTATGTGGTGGTGTGCTTGTCTTTAGGAATTGATCAAAAAGCTGAAAATACTGAAATAACTAATAGGAAACACTACAAGCTAAATGGCATTAAAACGAACCATGCAATTATGGTAACTGAAGGGTGAGCAGCTTGCTTTTAATTAGAGGGATCAAGGCTTTGGGAAGGTGCCTTCCAAACCAGTCAGAGCTGGCCTCTGGAGCTGGTGTGGGAGAGGTCAGCCTGGTATAGAATCCTGAGCACAGAGTCAGAGATCTAGGGGTGCATAAGGAATTCACCCTTCCTGAAGCTTGGGTGCAGCAGGGCCTGAAGGAGGTGGCAGTATGGTTGGAAGGTGGGAAAAGATCCTACTTGTTCTATTGTCAAGAAGATGTGACTGCATCTTAATGTGCTCGCAGTTGGCTTTTTCTATAACTAGCGGCTTGAATTGGGTCTAGTATAGTAATTATCGTAGTGCTTTTAAATCAGAACAGCAGGATACAGGGTGAACAAGCTGTGTATATTATCTATTGATGTTGAGTAGTTCTGATATCTTCAATAGATGAAACAGAAAATTAGAAAACATATCTACCAGTGGTGTTTTATCTTTGTTCTCTCCTTTCTTTCCCTTCAGTACTAGGGATAGAATGCAGGTCATGGTAGGCAAGCACTCTGCTAGTGAGCTACATCTCAACCCAGCATCCTTTACAAATAGTCCCTTTCCAGTGAAACCCAGATGGAAGTCCAAGATGTGAGCAGAGGGAAGGCAGTGGCTTAGATTTGGGCAGGGTCACGGGTTTAACAGTTATAGAACGTTTAAACCTACCCACATCATTTAACTGTGCTTACTGCTAATGTACTCCAAAACAGTAAGATTTCTTTCGTCTTAGTGGGAAAGGAAGCCTGGTGTAAACAACTAGCCATGGCTGAGTTCAGGGATTTTAATGCAGGAATAGGATGATAAGTGATAAGATATCTCATAATGCCCCGCTGGGGTGTCTGTTGGCTGCTTGCTAGGCTCAGCACAGGTGCTCGGGAAGCCGGCATTCAGTGGCATATAGTGAGGTGAGCACGATGACGTATGGGCACCCGGTTTGAGCCCTGTTTCGTGGCTCAGGGGCTTCCTGGAGCTAATTCTCCCCATGTGGGGTTGTACCACAGTGGATGTGGCTGCAGCTCTGGCATCCAGGGCAGTGCCACTGGCCACCGTGGCTGCTGCATCCTTCAAATGAGGTCGAAACAAGAAGGCATATAAAAATTTTGATTAATTTTAATTGATACAGATATAAATAGAAATATTGGACTAAGGGCTACACTGTGGGACAGCTCAGACTGGGGTCCTCCAGGATAGTGTGATCTGCTCAGAACAGGGAACACAAGGATGGGAACTAAAATATAATCTCTGTTAGGTGGTGACACACACCTTTAATCCCAGCACTCAGTAAGGAGAGGTCGGTAGATCTCTGAGTTCTGGACCAGCCTGGTCTACAGAGTGAGTTCTGCAACAGGCAGGGCTACACAGAGAACTTGTCTTGGAAAACAAAAACAAAAAAGAGAGCTGGCTTGCTAGCTAAGAACATGTACTGCACAGGACCCAGCACCCACACTGGGTGCTCACGACAGTGTGTACCCCAGCTCCAGGGGATCCAATGCCCTCTTTTGGCCTCTGCAGGCACCAGTACATATGTGTGAGCATGCACATACAGAGATGTACACACACACACATACACATAACTCAAAAAGTAAAATAAATCTTTAAAGAGAAGAGTGTTTGCAGGGCCAGGAGCAGAGTGTGCTGTGGGTGGGAAGGGACTCAGCATCCCTGGGCCTGATATTTATATACACATGGTAGTGATTGAGAAGCCTGATGCGTGCCCAAGGCCAGATCACGTGGGACCTGGAGGAGACAGGTGTGCCACTGGGTGCTGGCTGGGATTCTCAGGGAAGACATGGCCTTGCACAGAGGTTGGGTTTGAGTTTGTCCCGAGGGCCACTGAGGACTTTGGAAGGATACACAGTGACCCCAGTGACTGTGTCATCACCTGCAGCAGCGTGTCACCTGCTGTTAGCAACACCTGGGTTCCCGTGTGCTTCAGTCACCAGGTGTGATAGTGTGGCACTTCAACATACACAATCACCCTCAAAGCCAAGAGTCTCAGAACACTGGAAGACAGCTGTCCCTGGCCTGCCAGGTCACACTGTCCCCACAGGACCAGAGGCCAAAGGAATGCAAATGAAGGAAAAAAAGAAGTCATGTAAGCGATTCCTGCAGATTCCTGCAGCCCCTAGAGCCAGCCTGAACATTTGCTTGGATTTCAACAGGGGCATGGTTGGGTGTTGCACAGTTAGGGGTTTTCTCAAATGTATACTTTTAGTTGTCAGCTGAGCCTGTAGCTGTTGTGACGTCTAAACTGCAAGAGAGGAGAGGCAGCCTGTCTGGAAGCATGCTTCTCTTTTCCTGACCTACACTGGTTTGCCAGAGTCCTCCTTTTCTCCTGTGTTGTGGGGGGATTGGACCCAGGGCCTCGTATATGCTAGGCAAGTGTGGTAGGGGCACTGAGCTGCATTCCAGTCCCTTAACATTGTTTTCCAGACAAGACAAGCTGCTAAAGGTGGCCTCAGACGTGCTCTTTGGCCCAGGCAGGTCTTGAGCTTTCAATCCCTTTCCCTCAGATTCCAGAGTAGCTTGGATTACAGTCCTGCAAGACCACGTCTTGCCTGAGTGGTTAACACTGTACCTGCAGTTACACATGATGGTGCACAGGTGGCGCCATGTGTCTGTCAAACTGAATTCAAATTCAAGCGTGAGCTGCATTGATGTTCCAGGAGCAGGAGGTATGGTTGGTTGTTTTTGATGTTGTGTTACCTTTTTGAACAGGTATTAGTAATGGGACTTAGGGCTTGCTCTTGGCCAGCCGCTTACCCCCGAGCCATACCCCCAGTCCATATTATATATTGACAATGAACTTGCTGGTGGTAAAGATTTTTATTTTAAACCTTTCTGACTTACACTTCAGGAGGCTGACAGGTTGTGTGTGTGTATCTAATGTTGTGTCATGGCATTTTCTACCGACAGAAAGAGGGCACACTTTGCAAAGGTAACTTAAAATGGAGACTTTTGGTAGGGAGGTCATTTCAGAAGGGCTCTTGAAAAAAAAATCTAGACAAGACAGTGGGTTTCATGAACACTTGACACCCTCACACAGTGCAAAGGGACACAGCAGATGCATCCAGAGCCACCTGGGGAAGGGGGAGCAGAGGGAGGGGTGGCCAAAGCATTAGGATGTAAAAATGTACGTCTTCATAAGAAGTTTAGACTCTGTAGGTGGGCAAAGGCCTTATCTCTAATTTAAAGTTCACATTCAATTTGGTAAACTTCAGGTGCACCAGAAACGTGTGTAAGAAAGCAGATGTCACTTGTATCCCTGATTATCAGTTATGATTATCAGTTATTGATTATCAGTTATTGCTGAGCTTTTTTTACGGCTCTGAGATGGAAGAAGGAGGATGGATGTGTCCCGTCATGGTTATGTCTGTGTCCCGTGTGTTCACTCAGCAGTGTTTAACAATTTCCTTAACAGAGCAAACTCTCCGGAAACATCATCGTTCGTGCAGTGGTTTCAGTACTGACCCTTTCCTGTGTCTGAGGATTTGGTGTTTTTCTGAACTTACATCCTCTATTTTCTTTACTTCATTATGTTTTAGGGCATACGCTAGCCTGAGGCTGGCTCTAGGGGCTGGCTTTACTTCACATATTTTAGAGTTGGGTGGTTCTACTTTAAGATCCTGCTGACTGGAAAAGATCTGACCCCTTTCTGACTAAGATGCTTTCCGACCTCTCCAGGCCTATGACTACATTTAGATTTTCAATAACAGTGTTAAGTGGTTTGTAGAGTTCCTGGGTATCAGGAAATGTCTTCGGAGCAGGAGCTGATGGAGTGAGCTGATTGTTAGTGAGAGATGCTTGTTTTCTGTCGGGCTCCCTCCAGAGAGACGCACTGAACTCTGCTCCTGGTGAGAGCTTCTTGGGAAGCTCCAGCTCCCTGTCTTCATGCTCAGGAGTGGCTGCTCCAGAGCAGACAGCTGTGTACCGGCCAAGTCACCTGTGGGCAGCATGAGGCCTGGTTCCCTAGTTTCTTGGCCTTGCTTGCTTGGAGCGAGGCTCACATAGGCATGCTGTGATGTTGGAGGTTAGTCAGCTAATGTAACTACAGAGAGCCTGTAAAGGCTCACAGCAGCATTTGGCACTTAGGAAATATGTGTAGGGCTAGGTAGTTTAGTTTCTAAGTTAGCATATGTGTTCCTGTTCTCCCAAGCTCTGAGTTACACAGGTCTACAGCTTCTACTGTTTAGCTTCCATCTGCTGTTCCTTTAGAAGTAAGAGGGTAAGGGGCCTTGAAATGACACTGGGATTACATGGGACAAACAGCATGGAGCACATTGGCCGACATGGGTTTTTCTCACTTCTGTGATCAGTGCCTGAAAAAGGCGTTTGATGGACAAAGTTTATCCTGGCTTCCAGGTTAAGGTGACACTGTCCATAGTGTCAGGGAAGGCATGCCGGCAGGTGGCTTTGTGACAGTGGGAACGTTTAGGCAGTGGGGGTGTCTGGTGGCGGGGAGCGGGTGTGCATACATTAGTGGGCCTGTGTGGTGGCAGCTGCTTTCTCACAGATCAGCAGTCAGATGGCAAAGATAGAGAAAGAAGCAGGGTCAGGCTGCAAACCTCAAGGCCATCTCCTCCAGACCCACTTCTTCCACTTAGACCCTAATTTCCCAAAGTTCTACAACCCTCCATAAACAGTGCCAGCAGCTGTGGATGAGTATCCAAACATAGGAGCCTGTGGGAGACATTTCTCATGCAAACCATAACACCGAGCTGTGGTTACTGTTGACAGGGTCAGTCAGCAGGGAGGAGTCTCATTCATTAAAATGGATGGTGGAGAAAAGCTGTGTGCTAGCAGGTCATGGAGCAGGCTGTGACCAGGGAGGACAGCTGGGAACCTGAACTGGTATCAGTTTAGATCAGTTTAGATTTAGCTCAGAGAAAATGCTGCAGTTATCTAATTTGGTGGGACACTTGTAAGTGTCCATGGTTTGACGAAGAATGGCACCCCAGACTCAAATAGTATGCAACGGCAAAGCATGTTTTATTCTGTAGAAATCTAGCATGCTGGGGTCTCCCATTACCAAGATAGAAAGACGACCAGTTGAGCTGGCAGGCTTTATTTAAAGCACATTAGGGCAATTCCGGGGTAGGTGAACTTTATCTTCCTCTCTCTCTAGGCATTCCTGAACCATTATGGGGCATAAAGACTGAAGCCTGGGGTTTTTCTATTAGTAATTGACTTGGCTGTGCTTGCCCAATTCTCAGGCCTAGTCCCCTTAACTGCCGATTTGAAGTCTGTCATGGAACCAGCCTGACCTTCTCATTATAAATTGAATTAGCTGAACTAATCCCACCGAGGGGTGGGGGAGTCTATGCTGTGACTGTAATACATCAGATTTGTTTTGACTGGTTGAGGGCACATTGACTTTTACTTTTGATTATGACACTTTAATGGAGATTGTGTATTGTGGAATGCAGGGTAGGGAGGCCCCTTCGGCTGAGGCTGGCTTATTGAGGGTCCAGGGCAGAGGCTGAGCTCTGGCAGGGGAGGCAGAGGGTAAGAGAGCACTGAAGTGGTGGTCACATGGTGGTGGCAGTGCACAGGGGCTGTCCTAGCACTGTGAGGTCTCTAGAGTTCCTGCTGGTAATCACTCAAGGACCTTAGTGTTGTCTGCCACTCAAATGGGGACAGAATCCTGGACCCCATGTGCATGATGCTGTGTGTGAGTGGGGGTAATGGTGAGGTGGGGCAGGGCAGGCAGGCCCGTGGGAGAGGGAGTGAGATGATACTACGTGTGTGTGTGTGTGTGTGTGTGTGTGTGTGTGTGTGTGTATGTGTGTGTGTGTAGCAAGGGAGCAAGCTACTGTAAGAGCTAAGGAAGGGAGTGTACCAAGAAGGGAGGGAAGGAGCCTGCGGTGAGGGCTCATTTTAGGTTTCTGTTGCTGTGGTAAAATACCATGACACAAACAACACGGGTAAGAAAGGGATTATCAATTGTCAGGTCACACTCCACCACAGGCTCCGAAGTAGAGGCCATGGAGGGGTGCTGCTTACTGGCTTGCTCCCCATTGCTCTCTCAGCCTGCCTTCTCATAGCACCAAGGAAAAAGATGCAAAAGTTATTAAAAGGCAAAGAAATAAGATATTGAAGGAGCAGTATTTATGAATGCAGCTTTGAAGATGGCCACTGCAATGTGGGACAGTTTTAGTGTGCACACACCTAAAGTGTTTAGGAGGAAGCATGATGCTCTCAGGTGGTTAGAAAAGGTGTGAGGGTAGGAGGGATGGTGACTGACCCAGTGTCCTCGGAAGAGCCACCTGTGTTACAGGAAGGGAACATGACTGACAGTGTCCTTTGGATCACTAGCTTGGTGAAGATGAGCTATTGAGATGGTTACCAGACCATATGCGTGTCCCCAGCCCCAGTAGTCATCCTTTATGAAGAAGGTAGAATCACTATTAAATTCAGCTATTGCACCAAGATCTTCTATGTGAACTGAATTGCATTTTAAGTCCCATTCTGTGTTTGATCAGTCTTCTGCCTCAACAAAGCCAATTCACAAATAAGCCTTTGGGCTTTCCTGATCCAGATGGCTGCTCACAGGGTCGGAAACTAGGAAGACTCAGGGGGAGTAAGGACAACCAGTGGGCTCTCAAAATGTGGTACTTCTCAGGTGACCCATCGCCATTATCACCCTACCTCTTGCTGCTTTCAGGGACTTCATTTTCCTAAGTTTCACTCTTGCTATAATATTGACCCACACATTTACTCACGATGCACTTTGTACAACTAAATGTCCTTAGAGACTTCTATGCCTGTGCACTGTGACAGCCAGGGGAGCACTGTGACAGCCAGGGGAGCACTGTGACAGCCAGGGGAGCACTGTGACAGCCAGGGTAGCACTGAGATAACCAAGGGAGCACTGTGACAGCCAGGGGAGCAATGTGACAACCAGATAGTACTGTGTCAGTCAGGAGAGCACTGTGCCAGCCAGGGATACAGCCTCTTTCCTTAGCAAGCACTATCACTGGGAGAAGGCACTAAACTCCTAAAGTTGCATTGGGCAGACCATGGGCCACAATGGGAATGTTCTCTGGCTCGAGAAAGGGCTTCATACCTCTAAATCTAAAGATTCTTAAAGGGGCCTATGACTTTGAAAAAGTTTTAAAATGTAAAAATCACATTTTAAGATATGAACTTCCTGTCATTCTAGAGAAAGACATGTTAGAAACAATATTTGGGACCTACTGACAACATTCATTTCATGTTTTCCAAGAAAATGAACAATGCTTGCTTTAAACATGTAAAAAAGTGAAAGACTGGGCTGGGGAGATGCCTCAGCGGGTAAAAGGACTTGCTGTATATGTGTGAGTAACCCAGGTTAGGGTGGCAGTCTGCAGTCTGTCATCCTAGTCTCCTAAGATGAGGTAGGAGGCAGATAGGAGACTCCCTGGAAAGTCATGGGGCAGCCATCCTGAGGTAAAGAGTGAACAAGAGACTAAGTAGACAGTCAGGAGCAGCCCCTGAGGTTGACCTCTGACCCAGACATACCCGCACGCACATCCACAAGTGTCCCCCGCCCTCACCCCCTGAAAGAGAAAGCACTTGTGGCAGCTTCACAGTGCCCAGAAGGCAGGTATGGGAACTGTGAGGCCTGGGTTGGCAGGACAGGCAGGACCCCTCCTCCGCACAACGTCACAGTGTCCCTCAGGGATCCCTGAGAATGCTGTGATAGTGTGTAAGGTCCCTCTCTGCTTACAGCCCAGTGTCACAGTGCCTTGGAGGACCTCCCATCTTGGGGTGCTGTGGAGGGTTTGCTTCAGCGATACGCATCTGACCTGTAAGCCCCACTTAGGACCCTCTCAGAGACATCTGACTGGAGATTACAGTGGCCGCCCAGCTGTGGTTTCTCACGGCCTGGCCTGTGTCTGAGCCCTGTCACGGCCAGGCAAAGTGTTGTCCTTGAAGGTCCCCTCAGCCCAGCTCCTGAAACAGTGTGGGTTCTTGGAGGCTTTCCTAAGGCTACCGGTAGGCTATTAGAGGTGAAATTTCTACATAAACTCATGTTGAAGCTGGACTATGTATCAAGGCAGAAGACTAGATCTGAGATGGCTTTCCACGACTCTGCTCTTCTGCCTCTGTCTCTACTGCCTGCTCTACATATCTCACCTCAGCAGCTGTGGCTCTCAGCTTGGCCATCTCTCACCAGCAGCGAGCAGTAATGAGTGGAACAGACCCAGCCTAACCTGGACTCTCTGGCCTGGGTCTGTGTGATATCGCTTTCCCATAAACTTGTGAGGGATTGGCTGGCTGAGGGGGTGCCTGGCATCCAGAAAGGCAGTGTGGGGACTCTTGGATCCATGAAGGATGGTTTTTATTTTCTTTATAGTTTTCTCAAATGATATTTTCTGTCAGAAAGTTAAATGAGGGCAATTTCACTTTCATTGCCCTAAATAATATTCTGTAGCCTGAGAGAATAGAGCTGCCTTTCATTGTAACAGCCAGCCAGTTTCATGATTCTCGCCCTGCCTAACCCACCAGACGTCTGGTGTGGTCTCATGATAGAGGTTGGAGCGATCATGGGGCTGTGGGCAGAGGGAGGATCCATTTGAAAATGTTGCCCAGGAGATTTGAATGTGCCTCCTTTCCACATTGCGGCTCTGAAGGGTTCCAGTCGGAGGGAAGACCCTGTTGGCTATTGTATAGAGCTGACCTGTCAGTTAATGTGGCTTTTCTGGCTTCTTGGCTCTTGTCAGGGTTCTGCCGGGGCATGGGGAGTGTGGGCACGAGTTGCTATATGTTTTCAGTTGCTTACAGTGTAGGAAGTACCAGGGAAATGATTGGTATTACGCTGTCACAAGAAAAAAAATATAATGCATTTTTCCCTTTTGGCTAGGGAAAGGTTTCAGGTGAGGGACTCAAGGGGGACAGTTATTAATGCCATGGATAGTCAGACATGTTGGAGACTCTGAGGGGTTCAGACCCTAGTGACATAGACAGACAGCATGGTAGAGCTCTGAGGAGAATCAGCCCACAGAGCAGGAGTGCAGCCCTCTTTTTATAGGTCTCTGAGGAAGGATGAAAGTTTCTCGGGAAGATTCTGCAGCCAGGCTGTCTCCCTGTAGAAGATAAAGACAGCTCTCACCCTTAAAGAAAGCAGGAGCTCAGTCTGGAGCCCACTTTAGGTGAACCACGGCCAGAAATGCAGATTGGGGTTACCCCAGATTCCATGTTCCAATGTGGAAGCAATTTCAGAGTTTTACAGAAGGAAGAAAGTTATAGGTCAAAACAAGTTAAAATACATTGGTGGGCATGTAAGAGAGGCAGATAGAGCAAGATGGGGGAACCTTTCTGTAGTCCTAAGTGCTATTCGTAGACTGTCTTAACTTTTGGTTTGGTGGGATCTTCTAAGCTAATAGCTCACTAAGGCTTTTATACATTAGTTACAGGATGTTTGTTCTGACACAGAGGTAGACTAGGAATGGTTATTCAGAGGCTAAAGCTAGCCCAAGATAGGCAACTTGCCTCTCGAGAGCCAACGTCCCAGCCTCTCCATATCTCTGCAGTTTGTAACCAGTCTTTGCAAACACAGCAACCCTGTGCTTTCTGGCTGGTGAAAGGTGTCAGCTGAGGAATTCCAGGGGACACCTGTGCAGACTTCAGGGAAGAGGAGAGGGCATGGGAGAGTTGCTGCAGGCAGCCCAGCAGCAGTCTGCCTTCATCTCCGACAGGGGGCGCTCATGCTGCACAGTGTGTTACTTACACAAGTAACTTACTTACACTCTGTAGGCAGAGACTCGACCATCACAGGCACTCTGTCTCACCCAAGGCTGCGCACTGTCCACTTTGGTCTTTCAGAACGTCGTTCTTTCTGGAGGCTCCACGATGTTCAGAGATTTTGGACGTCGCCTGCAGAGAGATTTGAAAAGAGTGGTGGACGCCAGGTTAAAGCTGAGCCAAGAGCTCAGTGGGGGCAGGATAAAGGTAGGAGGCTGTGTGCCAGCTGCTGCGGGGCGGGGGCGGGGGCGGGGGCAAGCCAAGCTTCACTGGCGGGTAGCCAAGGGTTGACGCTGGGTCTCCTGAATCTGTGGGCTGGGCCTGCAGCATGACTGAGGCCGTCACCGGAGGGGTCACTGTCCACCATGGACACACTGCTCGGAGGATGCACTGTGCAGACTAACCTCAGTTGCTTTCTTTTGCAGCCTAAGCCTGTGGAGGTGCAGGTGATCACGCACCACATGCAGCGCTACGCCGTGTGGTTTGGAGGCTCCATGCTAGCCTCAACTGTAAGTCCCTGATCTGTTGTCTTTTGTGCTTTCCTACTGAGTTTGGATAAGTGCTGTCTACAAATGTGAAATAACATGTGTTCTGTTTGCATGGCTTTAAATAGGCAATCTGTTTGATGTAAAAATATTTTAGTTATTTAAATTGTATGCTTCATTAGCAAACACAGTGGTGGTTGCATGCCTTTAATCCCAGCATTTAGGAGGCAGAGGCAGGCGGATTTCTGAGTTCAAGGCCAGCCTGGTTTACACAGTGAGTTCCAGGACAGCCAGGGCTACACAGAGATACCCTGTCTCTCAAACAACAGCAACCAAAACCAAAACAAACAACACCCCACCACCAACAACAAAAAACAAAAAACAAAACCCAAAAAAATCCACCAAACAAACAACACCCCCCCAACAACAACAAAAAACAAAACTCCCCAAAATCCACCCCGCTCATTGTCCCTTCCAAGTGGTTATTTTATTTATTAATATCCCCCCCCCCAAGAGTTTGTTAGCAGCTATTTTTAGTTCAGGTTGACACATATTTGGTCCCAGTAAGGGAAACTAAGTAGATTTGTTGTTACTTTGTAAAGTTGGGAATTGCTGAGTGAATTTTAAAAAGTGAAGTAAACTTCTGCCTGGTTTGTTATCAGGTCAGGTGTGGTGCCGTGACTGGCAGGGACCCATGGATAAGTCCCTCCCCTTTGCTCAGTGTTTTCCTCTTCCCACCCGCTCATCTTCTTCCTCCTGCTGGCTGTTCCTCCTGCAGCCGGAGTTCTTTCAGGTCTGTCACACCAAGAAGGACTATGAGGAATACGGCCCGAGCATCTGCCGCCACAACCCTGTCTTCGGAGTCATGTCCTAGTGTCTGCGTTGGAGCCATTGTCTGATAGTGTCCTGTTGGGAAATAAGTGTCCTTCAGAACCCAGAGCAGCCACGGCTCCTGTACATAGCAGTGTGGAATGGGTGTGTGAGCAGCGTGCTTTCATCGCCAGTGGGGCCGGGCATGGTCTTCCCAGTAAAGCCATTTATCCGGTACGACTGTTCGTGGTCCTCCTCCCGGCCCCTCCCCTCCCGCCCCTCCCACTCTCTCTCCTTTCCACCTGAGCTTCTAGTCAAGTGTCGCTCTGAAGGAGTCCATGCAACTGTGGAAACTACTCGAGGATGCAGTGGTTTCTCCAGGAAAGACTGTAAGGTGGAGGAACCCTGGCCTTCCCAGCCTATTTTTGTAAATAAAAATGTTATAAACTTGAAATACAAATTGATGTTTATATTTCNCCCTCCCACTCTCTCTCCTTTCCACCTGAGCTTCTAGTCAAGTGTCGCTCTGAAGGAGTCCATGCAACTGTGGAAACTACTCGAGGATGCAGTGGTTTCTCCAGGAAAGACTGTAAGGTGGAGGAACCCTGGCCTTCCCAGCCTATTTTTGTAAATAAAAATGTTATAAACTTGAAATACAAATTGATGTTTATATTTCCTATCATTTTGTATTTTATGGTATTTGGTATAACCAGCTACTGCTAAGCATGAATAGTCACAGAGTTCATGGATGTCAGAGTTCTGTAATAAAGTACTTGATTGTGAGGCATGTTCTGATGTGTGTACAGGCTTTATGCCACGTCTGCTGGGAAGTGATTATATGTTGTTGGGGTGGTGTGACTTCCAAGCACCTACCACTGCTGTGTGAGAGTTGCTACAGATGTATCTAACTTCCTGGAGCTGCTTTATAGAAGACAATGGTTTAATGTTGTTGAGTGCGGGATGAAATACTATTGCACTGTTATAATAAAAGCTGCTAGAATCTTTATAACTGTTCCTTGTGGTCTCTTTTGTCTCCCCATCCATTCAGAGAACCTCAGACTCTATAGGTTTGCAGACAATTGATGATTGAGACAGTGTGTGTGTGTGTGTGTGTGTGTGTGTGTGTGTGTGTGTGTGTGTCTTAAAAGTGCCATCATGCCTGGGTGGACAGCCTGCCTGCTGTGTTTTGGATGGGGGTGTGGACATCCTTGGGGTGTCCAGGCTGCTATCTTAGGAAGCATTCAGTGCTCTGATGTCTGCTGAGTGACTCCTCGCTCAACTGTAGGTTAGTAGATAAAAGCTCTCCCTTCTCCTGGAATCCTTGTTACTTTAAAGATTGTTGTTATAGGTACAGTCCTCCCAAGTTGTGAGGCGTGTTTTTCTCTCAGAAACAAGTTTATTTTGGAAACTTGAGCTTTGAGGCCTCCTGTGTCTCCACATTTGATTCTTCTCTTCAGTTATTCACGGCCGTCCTGAATCTGAGAATAGTCAATGATTCTGAGAACCAGAGAGACTATATCCAGGGAACTGTAAATAATTTTTAAAAATTAGTGTGTGTGTGTGTGTTTACATACACGTATGGTCTGTATTTATGTGTGTGTGGTGTATATATCTGTGTGTACATGTGTTCATGGTATGTGTGTGCATGGTATGTAAATGTGTGTGTGCACAGTGTGGTGTGTATGTGTGTGTGTGTATGTGTGTGTATGAGTGGTATGTACATGTGTGAGCATAAGTGCCAAGGTTCCCATGTGAAGGTCAGAGGACAACTTCATGTAGTTGGTTCTCTCTTCTTTCACCTTCATGGGGTCCAGGGTTGAATCATGTCTCCAGGCTCGCATGTGCCTTTACCAGTTGAGCTGTTTTACTGGCTCCTTGTGTAACTTTCATTGTAGCATAATTATTCTTACTCTAAAATGGACTTTATTATTTTTAAATACTTAATGAATATTTATTACATAAATATACATTTCATTCACTTTGCTTGGCAATGTGCTTTGGAGTGCTCGTGCATATATATATATATATATATATATATATATATATATATATATATACACACACACACACACACACACACACACACACATATATATATATATATATATATATATATATATATATATATATACACACACACACAGACACACACACAACATGGTAGTACTTATATGCTTATAGTCTCAGCATTTACCTTGCAGAGGGAGGAGGGTCACTACAAGCTTGAGATCTGCCTGTGGGTTTTAGGTCATCCAGGGATACACTTGGTGTTAGAGATTGCTCACTGAGTAAAGGCTGTGTTGTACAAGCCTACCAACCTGAGTTTGATCTCTAGCATGCCTAGTGCAGAAAGAGAACTGAGATCCCAAGGTTGTCCTCTGACCTCTATCTATATGCTGTGATACATATGCTAATATATGCTAATGTGCATACACATGTACACTACTAATAAAATGTTCCCCAAAGTTAAAAACAAAGCAAAACCCAACATATACACACTCATACACACACACACACACACACACACACACACACACACACACACACACACTGTCTGTGTGTGTACATACACACACACACATATACATACGCAGTGTACTCATCACAGTCATGTGTGGGCAGAATCATCTAATACAAAGCCAGCTTTGTAACAGACTGTTGAGTACACACGTGGGTGCTGTGCAGACATGATAGGATGGAAAACACCATTCTATCATGTTGACAGTGTGGTATACCGTAGCACCGTGTCTCCTCTCAATAGCACGTATGACGGAATTGCAGCTTACTGCTGCTGTCATTTCACAAGAGCCAGTGACAGGCCATGTTGCTAGAAAAGAGCAAGATTGGGAGTGTGACAATTCCAAGAATAATTTAAGTCAGGGTGTTGTCTGCAAGTGTGAATTAAGTGTGTTAGTGTAGTATCAGGTGAGACAGGCTACTCACAAAGGAAAGAGCTTTATTTAGCTGCCAATCTCAGAGGTTCAAGGGCATCAGTTCAGCCACATCCTCTGCATCTGTATGTCAGTGTTGACACTCATGTTGGCCAAACTAGAGCCAGTGTAACCTGGCTCAGACCCAGAGTCTCTACCTTGTTCTATTTGCCACAGGATTGTTTTGAAAGTCTTTTATTCATTCAATTTTTTAAATTAAAATTGTGTGTGTGTGTGTGTGTGTGTGTGTGTGTATGTGTGTGTGTGGGGGTGTATGTGTTTATGTAAGTGCACATGCCTATGGAGGTTAGAGGTCAGCATTGGATGTGTTTCTCAATCACGCTCTAGCTTTTGAGACAGTGTTTCACGACCAACCTGTAGCTCACTAGTTCGGCTAGCCTGGCTGACCAGTGACCTCCTATCTCACCCTACCCTGCTTCCACGATAGGCTTCTAGCCATGTGCCACTATCTCTTGGCTCTTTACATGGGTAACAACTCAGACCCTTAGGCTTGTATGGCAGGCACAAGTTGAACCTCCTTCCAAGCCCAGTGATCATTTTATTTTAGATATAAAATATAGAGAGCAATATGTTCCACTGCAACGCGACGACACGGTGCTGTCCTCTGCAACCCCGGCTCAGACATATCTTAGAGGAAGTATGTCAGAAGTGGGCAGTGGGGTGAACAAGGAGGGTGCCCAGAGCCTGCTTCCATTCTCAGACTCCAGGGTGGAGCTGGGCTGCAACTGGGTCTGCAAGCCATGACAGAAAGACCCAAAGATGTAAGTAGGCTTAGCGATGTAAGTATAAAGATTGACTACCCTTAAGTGAATGATACCTACTTCCTTCTTCCCTCAGTTTCCCAAGCATTCTAAGGACCTAGTTGCTGTCAGAAGGTTTAAGGGTGGTTTTTTTGTTTTGTTTTGTTTTGTTTATTGATTAAAGCTGCCAGATACTGTATAGAAAACGAAAATATGATTTGGTCACTTTATAAAGAAGGAATATGTTAGAATTATATCAATAATTTAAAGAAAATTCCCACACATTTTTTGTTCAGGTTGATGTAGCCTAGATCGCAACGTGGTAGAATTAGGAGCAAAGGCAAGCTTCCCTGAGAAAAAGGCCCATGACTTGGAGTGAAGTTACCTGTAGACTACTTGTGTCCAAGTTTGCTTTCTGTTGCTGAGATAAAGACCATGACCTAGAGCAACTCCAAGAAGAAAGAATTTATCTGGCTTACACATCCTGATTACAGTCTACCAGGAAAGGAGCTCAGACAGGAACCTGCAGGCAGGAAGTGAAGCAGAGGCCATGGAGGCGTGCTGCTTATTGGCTTGTTCAGCGAAGCTCACTCACCCTGCCAAAGGGCGGCCCCATCCCAAGGCCCTCCCACATCAATAACTAATCAAGAAAACACCCAGGGACTTGTCTATAGGCAATCTGAAGCATTTTTCTCAATCGAGGCGTCTCTTCCCAGATATCTCTAGTTTATGTCAAGTTGACAAAACTGAAACCAAGACGCCGTGTTGATCAATATCATCTTTAACAAACACACCCTAGAATTATAAGCCAGCAGTTCTTAGACCTGTTAAAATGTTTTGATAGTGCTTTGCTCTGTTTAACAAGTTGAGACACCAGCTCTCATCTATGTAGAAAAAAGTATTATAACTTATATGGCTTTATTTTAGAAAAAAGCTCGTGATTTAGCTGTTCCACAATGAATATGGATTTTAAAGCCTCATATTGTACAAGATAAATGCAACCAGCCTTATCTGTCGATTATGACTGATTGGTGAATCTCTCTGTCTGCCTCTCTCTCCACCCTGCGCCCAGCCCTGCCTCTTGCTTCAATGTCCCTGCTCCCTCTCACCCTCCTTTACCTCCTCCTCCCTGGACCAAACAAGGTTTTTCTGACAAGACACAGTAGCTAGCTCAGAGTTGTTCTTTATGGTCCAGGAAAAGCTCCATTTTAAAAACTGCAGCCACTCACAAGTGCTTGCTCTGTTACCACATAGGCTGCGATTAAGGGGAAAATAAATATAGAGGGGAAATAGAAGTTGCCAGAGTTGGGGACTCCATTGCTGCTGCTCCAGGTGACGTGTGCGCGACTGCTAAGGTGTATCTATCCCCTGGCCACTGCTCTCAGCGGAAGCTGGGCTCTGAGTGTTGGGATATGAATGACTCTTATCATAGGGATTTTAATAGTATCATAAAATTAGAATAGGATTTCAGAACTGGCGGATGCACCTGAGCAGGTGACTGAGCGTGTGTGTGGATGAAGCAAGTCTCAGGTGCTCCCTCCAGTCTGGTTAGAACTGGACAGTGGCCTTGAGAAACGTCCCTTCAGCAAGAGGCAGGAGAAATCACCCACTTTAGACCTGCAGGTGTGAGTGTGTTTCAGGGTGACAGTGGTTCCTGCTACAGCTTCCTAAGTGACTAACGGGCCCTCATGAGACTGAAGTGCAGACCTGCGGTTCATTCCTTCCTTGGGCTCCTCCCCTTGTATCTCCTCTACAGATGGTCGGGCTGGGTCCACCTCTCAGCTTAATCCAGTGCACGGCTGATTTCAAAGAGTGCCCTGCTAGAAAAATTTACTTGTTACATAATTCTTTACTTAATTAAAGAGCATTTTATAATGTTTCTTTTTAAATGTATTGTCAGGCTTGCTAAATAGAAATATAAATTGCAAGGCAATTGGGATGGATGCTGATTGGCAGTTTCTTCGATTTACTTGGTGACAAGGAAAGAAATCTTTATTACAAAGAGATGGGGCTGCGGAGATGGCTTGGTGGTTAAGGGTGCTTGGTGTCTTTCCAGAGGACCTGAGTTTGGCTACAACATCCGATGTGGGATGGCTCACAACTGCCTATAACTGAGGCTCTCCTCTGACCTCCACAGGCACATTGTTTGCTTGCACATACATATAAGTAAAATTTAAAAAATAAGTATTATAAAAAGAAGCTATCGTTTGATCTTAGTATTATAAAAGGTTGCATTTTTACAAACCCTGACTTATTCTCAGTTAAGGAAGTGGCTGTGTAGTCTCTCCTCTCAGATAATATATGAGTACTAGGAATTTTTAAAATTTTAATTGATGAAATATACTTTAAAATTATTAAAAGTGAATAATTATAAACCTAAAGGTTTATGGTGTCAAATAAAAATTTAATGACATGCTTTGGCTGCAATTCCAATATCTGGAGGTCAGATCAATGCAGCAGTCTTGCCTACTTTATACCTACTGAGTGAGGCTGATGTTTTCCCAGCACTAACTCGGGGAAATGCCCAGGAATGGTAGAGCTGACACCCCAGGTGTTAACCACAGGCTTTTCTCTATTCACGGAGCAGACCTGGGGAGGAGAAGAGATGCAGACTGCATATGACCCATGACCTCTGCTGACCAGCAGGAAGTGAGGAAAGGCTGTACATGCAGCTGTGGGAGGCAGGGTGACTGACACAATGAGGGGGGTGTTCTGGTGTGTGTGTGTGTGTGTGTGCGCGTGCGCGACCCCCCCTGTGACTGAAGGTAACAAGGGCTGTGAGAAGTCACAATGAATGAATGAGAAGTTACAATGGCTGCATGCAGTCACAGCCCCATGTGTGCCACAGATGGCCACAGCTTATCATAGAGTACAGGAATAGTGGGAAGAAGGAATTTATTTTTACTTTTGTGTATGGGTGTTTTGACTGCATGCATGTCTGTATATCAGCTGCATGCCTGGTGCCCATGAAGGCTAGAAAGGAGCATCAGATTCCTTGAAACTGAAACGGGTAGTGTGAGCTGCCACTGGGTACTAGGAGTTGAACAAGAATCCTCTGGTTCTAGAAGAGCAGCTAGTGCTCTTAACCACTGGGGCATCTACCTAGTCCCTTGTTTATAAGTTTAGACCGGAGCTACCAATAAGATCATTTTATGGCCAAATTTAGAAGTATTTGCGTTTCTTACACCACCCCACCCCTGACACCCGCACTGTGCTTGCTTATTTTGTAAAGAAAAAGAAAACTCCCGGTGTGCTCTGTCTGTGTAGTGGTACTAGAGAGCTTCCAAAGAAAAGCCCAAGGTCCAGCAGCCTACAGAGATTGATAACTAGAAAAAAGCTCACTAGCAGAGCACGCCTGCTCAGTATGAAGACATAGAAGCCTGCCCATGACATCTTTTATCTTAATTAGGGTAGTAGACTCAACTTGCCATTCTGATAATTCGGTCATTTTCTCAAGCTGAAATAGCATGTTTTAACTTATTTATTCATTAGGCCTTATGTCCATAATAAATTAAACTTTACTAAAGCATGGTTGGGTGATGTAATTACAGTTCCCTGAATTAGAGTTTAAGGAAGTTACTGCTCTACTCTGTGTGACCTCAGTGTTCCCTAAGAACAAGTATTAATAGCATTATAAAATTTCTGAAAACGCGCAGTTTAGGTCTTGGTTGATTTACAGATAGTTGACCTACAGAGCTGGTATTCTGAGCAGAGACTTTAGGCCCAGCGGTGGCAACCCCAGTAGGGGTTAGAGCTGGCAGTCACTAACAACAAGGTGTGTCGTTTCCTGTGGTGCTTCCTTGGGAAGTTATTATGTTCATGATACAGTGAAGTGGTGCTTGACTTTACTCTGAAGCGGGGTGGGGTAGTTACAGGGTGTAGTAGCCATTCCCTTTGACAGCTTTGAGGGGTTCATTTCCATGTTTTATTACCCCCTGGTGTGTGTGTGTGTGTGTTTGTATAAAGGCATGCACACATGCCATGACACACATGCGGATATCAGAGGACAACTTGTGACAGTCAGTTTTGTCCTTTTACTATGTGGGACCCAGGGATAGAATTCAGGTCATCAGGCTTTGCCACAAACACTGAGGCATCTCACTGTCCTCCTCTTCTTCCTCCTCTTCCTCCTCTGCCCCTCCTCCTCTCCCTCCTCCTCCTTTGAGCAAAGACAACTCACTAATGCAATGAGAGAGAGAGAGAGAGAGAGAGAGAAAGAGAGAGAGCAAGTGCATGCTTATTCACACACTTATGGTCACCACCCCCCAAGCACTACAGTTCCAATGGATTGTCTGAAAAGCCATCAGCCATGAATACTAGAATTACTCCAAGGCCCCATCTCCAGGTGATCAGGAAATAGATATGATCTCTCCCCGCCGCCACTATTGGATAAAAACTAGCTTTCCTTTTCTACTCTCCCTCTATACCATGGAGGCAATGGGAGAGACATGAGCTGAGCTTACCATCCTATACTGCATCCCATGGGCTAGTGCCAGTTCAAAGGCCACCCAGGAGTCACTTGTGAGCCTCACAGAAGGGACAAATCATGGCAACTCCATTGGCTCCCGGTGACCTGGGCTTCGTTCTCATCAGTTGTTTCTGAGCATGTGCTGGAGAGTGGAGCATAGGCGAGCGCCAAGGTTAGGGAGCTTTGGGCTGACAGTGGGACATGGTGGCTCTCAGGGCTTGGGAGCGGTTTTAGGATGCTGGAGGCTCTTGCACTTTTTACAGCCTGGGCCTTCATCTGGGACCCACCTGCAAACCAGTGGGAAATGGCTCTGGGAGACAGTCTTGGCCAGACACCCTGGAACAGCTGCCCTCAGATGGGTCTGTCTGTTGGTCCCCCAGCTGGGCCTGCAAATGAAGGATGCCTTCATCACTGTTCCTGGAAGACTCCATTGAAGAGAACCCAAGGGTTTTAGAAAGGAAAAAAACAAAAACAAAAACAAACCTAAGCTTCAGGATATTGCTTTTATTGTAAGCTATGAGAAAAGAGGATCCTTTGATGGTCATTGGTAATAAATAATTAAGGAGAATTTTAGTTACAGGGCACTTTGCAGAAAGGCTGTAATTAGAAAATTGGAGCTCTTGACTCTTGGTGTATCTTTCATCGCCTTACTTACTGTGCTCATCCTCATCTGGCTGAGGAACATTCAATCAGTCGCTCTCCTCAAGTGGTGTTTAGGTAGCCTTTGAAAAAGAAGCCGAGTTCTTTAACTGAGATTATACTTGAAATGCAAACACGATAACCCAAGAGGAGGGAATCAGACACCTGGGGTGGCAGTGGTGTTGACTGATGCAGAATGTGTCCATGGGTCACGGTGACAACAGACTTCTGTCTCTTAGGAGAACAGCCTTTGGTCATGTGAGAGAGAGAGAGAGAGAGAGAGAGAGAGAGAGAGAGAGAGAGAGAGAGAGAGAGAGAGAGAGATTGTGATGTTGAATGGAGCCCATTCCAGGAGGAACTAGGAGCCTTGTGCTCCATATTTATATTTAAAAGTTTTGTGCCCAAGGGAGAATTTTCTATTAGATATTTTCTTTATTTACATTTCAAATGTTATTCCCTTTCCTAGTTTTCCCTCTGAAAAGTCCCCTATCCCCTCCCCTCTCCCACTCCCCCTGCTCCCCAACCCACCCATTCCCATTTCTGGTCCTGGCATTCCCCTATACTGGGGCATAGAACCTTCACAGGACCAAGGGCTGAGGGAGAATTTTGAAAGAGGGAAGTAGTTTTTATTTGAGAAATGTTAGTGACATCATATTTGGTGTTTCCAATATTACTCATAGACTGGGTGATGGCTTGTCCCTGTGGGTTCCGCCATTTCTACCCGTGTTCTTTCCCTTGGCTGCAGGACTTGAGAGTAGCCCCATGCTCTCTTTCTCTGGAGAATGTGAAGAAAAAGGAAATATTAAAACTGTTCTCTGGCCTGAGCAGATGTCCCAGTGGGCAAACACTTGCAGCTCACACATGAAGTTCAGATCCTAGCATCCAGATAACCAGCCAGAGAGAGAGAGAGAGAGAGAGAGAGAGAGAGAGAGAGAGAGAGAGACAGTAGGGTAACTGGAGCTTGCTGGCTACCAGCCTAAACCCAAAAGCACACTTCATGGAGAGACACTTCCTGAAAGGAATAAGACAGTAAGTGATGAGGAAGACACATGCTGCCCTCCTCTGGCCTTCTCCCATGTGTATAGGTGCATAGGTGTATGCACTGGCACACAGACACCCCTCCATGTTCTCTGTATCAGTTCCTGTCCTGCTTGAGTACCTGTCCTGACTTCTTTGGTGATGAACAGCCATGTGGAAGTGTATGCTGAATGAATCGTTCCTCCTCAATATGCTTTTTGGTCATGGTGTTCATTACAGCAATAAAATCCTAACTAAGACACACACACACACACACACGCACACACACCACATACAAATATTACATACTACACACATACAGAGGCACAAAAAGACACACTTGAAGAAAAATCTGCTTTCTTTGTACGTTTTGGGGAAGATAGTTTGTGATAAAGAAGTTAAACTCTAGTGGGAATGGGTGGAACCACCTAGTCAGTCAGATCCCAGGGAGCTACTGTAGTGTACCACAAGACTCTAGGGAGTTACCGTGGTGTGCTGGCAGACCTTATGCTCAGAGCACAGGGAGAACTTCAGGAGGAGGCTTAGCGGGGCTCAGGGAGTCAGTGGCAGTGGGCAAGCCCCTGGGAACTAGCTGTTGGCCACTTCCCCAATTGGGCCTGGGGTAGCAGGCAGAGAGATTAGAATTGCCCAGCCTTTGATCTAATCATGGCATTTCAAAAATAAGCTAGTGTGTGTGTGTGTGTGTGTGTGTGTGTGTGTGTGTGTGTGTGTGTGTATCTGTCTATCTGTCTGTCTGTCAGTTCCTGGGCAGGTGGCTGGAAGCTTGTGACCTGTTGGAAGCACAAAGAAGTGTAGCCCAAGTTACCAATGCAGATGGCATCCAACATGGTAGGCAGGAACTCACTATTAAATAACTTGGAGACACCCAAGTGAAAGGCACAATACACATGCTCCATGAGATAGGTTTAGGAGGAGGGGAGATTCGGTTTTTAAGCCAGCCAAGTCAAGTCACAAGTCATGTGGTTCCTGTGCAAGCCATGAAACTAGAACAAAGGAACACAACTTCCTGCAGGAATTTACCCTGGACCCCTTAAAGAAGTCTAGATGCCTCAGAGAGCCTTAGCTGAGATGCTGGGAGCCCCTGCTGTGCAAAGAGACTGAATGGCTGCTCTGAGGCAGAGATCCTGCTTCCTACAAACAAACAATCAAAGGATAGAGATAAGTAAAAATTGATTTTGTTGTTTTTAAGGACAGAAGGGAGATTGAATAAAAATGCTTTAAAGAAATTTAAGAGTCGGTAGGCACCATCAGCTGATTTTGTTGGGTACCATCAGTACTCAGGTTAAGCCAGGAGCTATCAGCTCTGGCTTTAATTGCTGGCTGCCATCAGCAGGGGCAGATAGTAGGTGCCATCAGTGCCTAGCTGACCCATCCTGAGAGATACCTAAAAAAATGCACACTGACCAGTAAGTCACATAGATGTATAAAATTGAGGCTTTTGATCCAAGTTATAGGATAAAAAGCAGGAGATGGTGAAGAAGTACTGTCACAACAGTTAATATGTGTTTAGATTGCTTTAATTGCTTTGAATTTGTTTTAATTATCAAAATGAGTGTGGTTATGAGTTTGGTGGTTATATTAAAATCCTCTGGGAGAGAGGTCACACTATACCTTTAATGATTTCCAGTTACTGAACCAAGGACATGCTATTTTGGGAGAGAGGCTATGTATTTGTGTTGACAGGAAAGGACAAAAGGCTTTGAACCACTTCCAGAGTGATATAGAACAGATATAACAAGGGAAGAACCCCCTGAAGATTTTGAGAAAAATCAAACAGGACTGGTAACTTGAGCTGCGGATTCCTTGACATAGAAACAGCCCAGTGACTGGTCTAGACACAAAAATGTTTCTAGCCAAAACTTCAGCTAAAATGAGAAAATAAATCTTGTTAGTTATGGAATCCTTAAGGTTCTTTATGCTCTCCTTTATAGAGCATGAAAGAAGATTTGTATAATTGGTTATTGATAAAATTAACTCATAAAAAAGACAGTTGTGTTCACCTGCTCAAATAAGGAGCAACATTTCATCCTTAACTGATCTGTGCATCCTGTATAATCCATACGAATATCTTAATGGTACTAAAATCTTGGCTGTGAGATTCATATATTACCGAATGTACAGCTTAGACAAGATTCATCCTGAGAGACATGAAACTGGCCTGCTCTTCCAGGTCCCTATATTGTCCAGAGACTTTCTTCCAGAACAGCTTCCAACCTTTCAGATGGATCCAGTCAGAGCTTCAGTCAAGCCTTCTCAGCATACAGAGACTGCATAACAAATGCTAAAGCTAACTTTCTTAAGTTTAACCAATTTTTCTAATTTTCCTACCCCTTCCGGCCCCTTTAAAGAATTTCTTGTCACCCCTATTCAGCAGGAAGAAGCCATGGAGAGTCATCACTTGGATTTGGGTGTCTGGTTATTATTATTTTACAAATTATAGATAGGTTGTCATTTTAAAGGATAATCTGGGAATGGTCATACTTTTGAATAGGGAAGAAATGGATAGGATGTATTACTATTTTTATTCTTACACTGATAGAAATCTTTGCAATTGATGTAAAATTGAAGTTATAATTTATAGCATTGATACAGAATTTATATATTGATATAGAATTAAGGTTTTCATTGGTATAAATTTGTATATTGACACAAAATTTGAAATTAATATTGTTACTCTCAGATAGGCACTGTGCCTATGCAACTCATTTAAGAACACAAGGTTTTGAACCAGACCTTATATATCTGCTATTACAAACTGTTTAGGATGATTAAGTAATGCAAGTTAAAGGCCAGATAGTAAACTCATGGTTATATTAGATTCAGATTGAATTAATATAAGGGTTGTCAATTATTATTCAATTAGAAGTAGCTAAGAGTAATCAAGTTTTAACAGTTCAGATATATCATATATAAGTCCACAGAATCTGACATTTAATCACTTCATTATTATTAGAAATTTTGACTAGAGACATGCCTACTCCTAATAGTATCCCCTTTATGGTTCAAAGAAGATATTGAGAATCTTTACCTCCAGGTGAGGTTGCTTATCGTGGCAAGGTAGCCACTGGCCAGAACTTGCCTATTATCATCTGCAGACAAAATAACTGACCAAAAGGGAGAAACATAAGTGGTATAGTCTACTGCTAAGCTCTGCCAAGTCAGGGTAAGCTAGTCCTTCATGGGTCCTGCTTCATTTCAAGGTCTGCCAGATGGTTCTGGACCAAAAGATTTAAGACAGATGCTCCAGCGTTGTAAGAAATTAGGGGACTGTCCATGTAGTCAGCTGTCTCTTTTGAAAGCTATGTTTTTATGCTTCCCAAATATTCAGGCAATATTTTATTTGCTCTTGGATTTCTAACAGGATTGAAGACTAGTTATAGTTTCATAAGCAAACTTTAGTTGTTTAGCACTGGGAGATATAAAGTTGAAAGCATGGTTTTCATGGATCCAGGCTAAAATCAAAACATAATTCAGATATAGCATTTTAAGCTCTTTAGTTAGGACATGATAGTAGAGCACTTTATTTAAATTGACAAATATTATGGTCTGGATGTTAATTGTATATCATACTCTTCATTTACATAATCATTATGGTTATGCTCAATTTATGCCTCAGAGAAGAGCTTTGTTAAATTTGGAGAGAAAAGGTGAAGTGTTATGGGTTGGGTCTAATGCTTTGATTTAATCGGGAATCTGCATATCCAAACACTGAAGAACTCACTCTGTAGACCAGGCTGACCTCGAACTCAGAAATCCTCCTGCATCTGCCTCCTGAGTGCTGGGATGAAAGGCATGCACCACCACTGCCCGGCCCCCAACTGGTTTTTAATCAATCAGTAAAGATGCCAACAGTCAATGCCTGGGCAAAGGGATATGGGATGGGACCTTTAGATCTGTGCGGGCTGGGAACTGGAAAAACAGAAACAGAGGATCACTGTGACTCAGAGGATAAGGATGAGATGTAAAAGCTGAAGGTGATAAAGCCAACCAGCCATGTTAGAATTCAGGTGGGTGACCACTAGCTACTTCCCCAATTGGGCCTGGGGTAGCAGGGGAAGGTTTAAGAGTGTTCAGCCTTTGAGCTAGGCAAGGCGTTTTAAAATTAACTAGTGTGTGTGTGTGTGTGTGTGTGTGTGTGTGTGTTTGTGTGTATGTGTGTGTGTGTCTTCCATTCACAAATCCAGATAGCTCCTGGGTGGATGCATACCTGTGACCTGTAGGGAGCACAAAGCGATGTAGCCAAAACTACCACGACCCAAGGACCTTCAGCGGAGGAGGAGACCTGCTGTGCTACGCTTCTCCCTTTATTCAGCCCAGGACCCTGGGTATGGACTGACACTGCCCATCTCAGTTAACTCAATCTTGATAATCTCTGAGAAGCATGTCCAGATAATCCCTTATAAGCCCGGCCAGATCTCCTGGGTGATTCCAGATCTTGTCACACTGAAAGGATATTAACCATCACAGTCACTCACCTATAAAAATAAGACTTTGATCAGTGAGTATGGACAAGCTAAGGGCCACAGAATGAACACAATGGGTGGATTTGCTCTGTTATTAAAAGCATGCTTTCAAAATCTTCATTCTAAAAGGACGAGACTGAGGGTGGAAACCTCACATGACTTGCCAAGAGGAAGCCAGTGGGGTTTGAGATGGCCATGGAAACACAAGTGAGGGACTGTTACTAGGAAAAAGCCTCACCCCAGGAGATATCTTCTTTAACCCCCTGGATTCAGCTCCACATCAGTTGCTGATGGTTGGCAGAAGAACATATCTCTGCCATCTGGCTTGTGATAACAGAACCCAGGCTTGGCAGAAGTGTAAAGATAGCTTTCTAGAACACCAGCCTTTTCCTGGACTGATGTTTGGTCGGTGGCCAAATGGGGTAAATGCTCCGCATCTCTGTCTCATCCTGTCTCATCCTGTCTCATCCTGTCTCATCCTGTCTCATCCTGTCTCATCCTGTCTCATTCTGTCCTGTCTCCTCCTGTCCTGTCTCATCTTGTCCTGTCTCATCCTGTCTCATCCTGTCCTGTCTGATCCTGTCTGATCCTGTCTCATCCCTTTGCTGCCTCAACATTGGCTCCCATTCTGCCCAGATTTGCCAATCATTTAAGGGAGGCATTTATCCAATACTATAACACAGGGTGAACTTGACCTTTTGTCTGCTAGAGTGAGGTGTGTTTCTTCTGCCCTGACCTTGTGGCTTTCTTGGTACCTCAAGCAGTAACTGTCTTTAAGCCCCATCATGAGGCCTTGTGTTTAAGAAAGATGCAATGCTCAGTGTAACCCAGCAGTTCTCCAAGCAAGTTGACTGCTTATCAAACCCCAAATGCAAGGCTAGTAAGCTGGCACACAAGAACAGAATATGTCTTTTGAAATTGTGCTGTGGACAGTTGCTGAACTTTGGCTCACCCTAGTAGTCAATAAAAGCCTACTGCTGTCGTTTGACCAGTAATTCTTGAGCTCCCACTGGATCATGGTATCCTCTTTGTTGCTACTCGAGTAGGTGCACATTAATGAAGCCACCAAGTTGATATCCCTATAAAGAAGCTCTGTCTATCTTGCTTATATGTGGCTTAGTTTCCTGTCTACTGTTCCCACGGGGCCTGTCTGCTATTCCCATGGCTAGAGACACTGACAACCAGTTTGGGTCTGTCTTTGTTTTCTCATCACTCAAATTTCAAAGTGTGAAAGTTCGTTGTCCCCATCCCAAGTCCATGCCATGAAGCATCTGCGACTTTACCCTATATTAGTCAAAGTCTCCCAAAAATTTCTGCAGTGTCACCTTTTTCTCTGAAAGATTTTACAGAGTTTCCAATAGGGCTCATGCCTCAGACTGAGACGGAAGACTGGAGTTCCCACCTTGTCTCTTCTCCTCACATTTGCATGGTCACAGACACATTGATTTGAGGTTGATATGATGATGTCTACCATAGTGACATCATACAGGATACCATGACAACTGAAGGAATCACTGCCAGTCCAATGGACCACCTGTTTATGCAATAGCCAATGAGCTTCATTCCTCTTCAGGTGTAAGTAGGTGACCCTCCCCCAAGTCTCTTCATATCTACTGAGTTCTCCTTGGGGATATCATTCTGTTGTATGCTGCTCTCTTTCATGTGTTTATCTCTGCTCCACTTTATCAGGCTGCTGGTCATATTAGATCAGGGGATCACTCCACCCTACCATTAGCATACCTTGAGCATCTTCCCAGGCTGAGGATGAAGTAGGCAGATGCTGCAGGTGGTGGGAGTGGGGAGCAGGAGCTGGAGCTCTGCCTTCCCATTCATAGTCCCTGAGTCCAGCCTGGGTGTTGGACAACCCATGAGGTCTTCAGTTGGCTGCCTGTTGGTCCTTTTCCTAACTCTTTCTGGTGATGCTATCCCACACTCTTATATTTACTATTTATTTACTTATTTAAAAATATTTTATTTACTTATGTATTTGTATATATGTGTAGCTATGTGAGTTTATGTGTACCACTTGTGTATAAGTGCCCATAAAGGCCAGAGGGTATTTAGTCCCTAAAACTGGAGTTACAGGTAGTTGTGAACCACCCCATGTGGGTGCTGGAAATTTTACCTGTGTCCTCTACAAGAGCAGCAAGAACTCTTAGCCACTGAGCCATCTCTTTAACCATTCTTTTTTATTATTAATGAAAAATTTCCTTACCTCACTGACAGATTATAGAAAGGTCTCATTATATTTTATTTTTATTTGTGTGTGTGCGCGCACACACGAATATGCCTCCATGGAAGAGGTTCCAAAAGAGGGTGCCATGTTCCCTGGAGCTGTAGTGATGGGTGGTACATAATGTACGAATGTCACATGGAACTGTGGATGGGAACTTTTATGCAAGAGCCAGGTGAAGCCATGCAATCTCTATTGGCTGGCATACATTTATGGAAGAGGAGAAATCAAAGGGAACTTTCATAACTTGAGACAAAGCTAAGTAGATGGACATGTGTGGTCACTCACAGGCTGTGGCTGTCTGCAGGGGGACCTGTGCACGAATTAAGACCAACAGAGGGTTGAAACAGGCATTTAGGCAAGGAAGCAAGAGGAGGGAAGAGGGTGATTCATGTTTAAAACGGCACTCTCTGGAAACTCTAATTAGTGGTGGCACTAGGCCCCACAATTTTTCTTTTTTGTACGTATAATGAAACCAATCAACTCTTTACACTGTGGTGGGCAGAGGCTATGAACGGGAGGAAACTTACTTAGTGTAGCAGTTACCTTTTGACTTTTACTGGAAAATCGATTTATTTCAGTGATATCCATTAGTGCTCATTGGATATTAACTTTGTCCTTTTTTGGTTTGATTCTCTTCCATCTCAGCTTGGGGAGGAGACTTCTGACTCAAAATGAAGGCATCCCAGAGAGTGGCAATAATCTGACTCTCTATGGCTATCTCCTCAGTTCTCAGTCATGGAACACACCAAGACCTCTGCAGTCTGTGACGGAGCACAGCTTTGTGCATGACATATTCTGTTGAGACTCTCAGAGTCCCACAGGGCCCCTACTTGGTGAGGCTCTGGCTGTGGGGCGGTGCTCTGGCTGTGGGGCGGTGCTCTGGCTGTGGGGCGGTGCTCTGGCTGTGGGGCGGTGCTGGCCCACAGCTGGCTCAGGAGATGAGGCAATCCTGTCCAAACAGAAGCAGGGCTTCAGAGCACCTGAGATGGCTGGCTTGCGCTCCACATGGGCTGGACTGTGTCGTGAGGTTTCTTGGGCAAACCTTATGGATGGCGATTTGAATGAAAATATCCCTGTAGCCTCGTGTATTTGTTGCCGTTGGTGGAACTGTCTGTGGAGATTTGGGAAGTGTGTCTCTGGAGGCTTTGAGTTTTCAGTTCCCTCTCTTCTGTGCTGCAGTTCATGATAGGAGTTCTTGAAAGAATAAAAAAAGAGAACTTCAAAGGGTAACAGGCCTAAGGCTGACTGAATATTAGATCATCTGGGCTGCTCCCTGCTCCGCAAGGACTGTGGAGTCACTCCAAGAACTGACTGACCAGATAAGAGAGAGGTATGCAAGGACATCCCCAGGCAAGCCCAGTTGAGAAATGGGCCATCTGGTCTAGTTTGGTGCCTAACTCCCTAAAACAGATAAGCACCCTCCCCTCAGAGCTGCTGTGGAGGACAGCCTACCTGCACTTTCTTTGTCTAGTGCGCCCATCTTGCGGCTCCTCCACCCTTGCAGTGGGGCAGCAGTTGGAACCCCCCCCCACACCCTCAGTTTCTTTTTCTATATAACTCCCCAACTTTCGAGCCTCAGGGTTGGCTCCTGTATCTCCTGTGCGAGATGCGTATTGGCCGGAGCTCTGGAGCTCCGGTAATAAACTGCCTCGTGTGCTTGCAGCAAGACAGTCTCTCATGTTTCCTTGGGTGCTCGCCATCTGAGACTCGAGTGGGGGTCTCACTGAGGGGGCCTTACACTCTCAGGTGCCTTTTCTTGCCACCACATCTGCCTCTTGTCCCTATGACTCTGTTCCTCCATTATACTGCTAGGACCCTTATACTGCTAGGATCATCAGCCAAAATAAACTTTCTCTTCCTTAAGTTGCCTTGGTCAAGGTGTTTTATCTCAGCAACAGAAAAGTACTAGCTAACACAGGTGCTCTGCATGTCGCTGCTGGGAAGGTTTTGTGCCTCTGATCAGAAGGCCTTTAGCACAGGAGACCACCCTCCCCTGCACCTGCACCGGTGTGGGTCTTGTCTAATCAGCAGCAAGGCCTGTTTCCTGGGAGGAGGGGCTTCTGCCTGAGCCATAGGAGTCCCCAGCCTTGGTTCTGCCTAAAAGCTTCTACTTCGCCCATCCTCGAATCCCATGAACCAATTCTTTCCAAGTCCCCTGGCTCTCTGTTTCTCCACAGATAGACCCTTTGGCTCTGTTCTCTGGATGACTCTGCCTGGCAGAGCAACTTCCCCAGGCCAGGCAGATTCTTGGGGGTCCCTGTAGTTCTCTTTCCTTCTGGGCATAGACTCAGCTGCAGAACGGCCTGGAAGAGGCTGCGATTGTTTAGAGCAGGCTCTTGAGAGGAAACCTGTGTGCTCTGCTAGTTCTGGGGAGGCTCTTTGTGGATGCTGGTTAATGAAGCAGATTGTTTTTTGCCTCTTAAGTATCCTCTAATTAATTTTGCAATGAACACTTGTGGCCTCCTGATGCTGAAGAGCTGTGTGGAGCATTTTGGAGCTAATGAGAGATGGATGGAAAGCAGCAAAGGTCCATGCTGAGCCCCTGAGGTGTGGGCTTCCTTTTCCTGTACACTTCACCTCCCGAGCAGAAGCCCTTGCACTGCCTTCTTTTGCCTCTCAGCACCTAGCCTTTCACTCTCCATTTCTCTCACCGGAGCAGGCAAAACAACCCATAAACATAAAATAATTTTCTCCTCCTCCTCTTCTTCTTCTTCTTTTCTTTTTTTTTTTTTTAAAATAAAACAGAGTAAATGTAAAAAAAAAAAAAATCCAGGCTCCCTGACTGTGGTTGGCTGCTTCCTGTTTTCAGATCCTCAGCCCTGCATCAGCAATGGATTCCTTCAGAGGCTAGTGCCTGACCGTGGCACTCGGAGTCATAGAGAGTGATGGAATGGGACCCCTCTCCAATGCTGACCCACTCACTAAAGGAACCGCAGTCTCACCCAAACCTGTACTGGCCTGTGAGGTGTATGAGCACCAGGGTTTGTCCTGAGGACGGCCACTTGGGTTTCTTTATGATGCGCAACCACCCCCTCCCACATCCCGGAATCACGTGTCTAGAGCTGGGTTGATCTGTCTTTTTCTCTGAATTTTCCAGCTGTTCTAATATCACCTTTGTGAGCTCCTTAAGCTCTCTTTGGAACAAGAGTCTGTTTTGTTTTGTTTGTTTGTTTTTGTTTTGTTTTTACGTTGACTCTTTTTTTTTGAAAAGATTTTATTTTTTGTTTATGGTTGTTTTGCCTGCCTATGTGTATGTGCATCAAATGCATGCAGTGCCCATGGAGACCAGGAGAGGGCGCTGGATTTCCCGGAGCTGGAGTTACAGATGGTTGAGAGCTGTCATGAGGGTGCCCTTAAAGAGCAGTAAGCACTCTTAACCCCTGAGCCATCTCTCCAGCCTGCACTGTGTCTTCCGAGTTGGCTCACAAAGAAGTACCTTTTTATTTGCAGGAACGTCCGGGATGTTCACCTCCCTTTGTGAAAGACATGTGTATGTTATAGTGACAGTGGCCCCTGAACAGATAAATGAACCAAGTTTTAACTGGGAATACAGAAAAGAAAGGAATCTCTGGCACTGATTGAATCAGTTGCGTTTGCTGTGTATGCCATCGTGTGCATGATGACATGTGGGTGTCTGTGTACATGCTATGTGTGTGACAGCCTGTGGCTATGCATGTGCATGATAGTGTATGTTTATGTCAGCATGTGTATATGTGTATACATGACACTTTATTTGAGCACATTTGCCTCTGTTCTGAAAGGAAATACTTAGTTGATACATGTGCCCATGTGTGTTTGGCAGGGTGTTTATGTGTGTGTATGAAGGTGCATCATGACAATGTGTATATGCCAGCATGTTCATTTGTGAGTGACAGCATGTGAACTTGTATGAGTGGTAGTGCATGTGCGGCAGTGTGGGCATATTTATATGACAGTGTACACATGTCAGCATCTATGCACGCAAGCACGAGTGTGTGCGTGTGTGTGCGCGCGCGTGTGCACACTCACTCAGCAGTGTGGATGTACATCTGTAGGTGGTGCAGGGGTATGACTGAAATAAGAGTGACATTAATAAATGAGGAGGGGCTTTAAATTAACAGCAGCCCAAGATTGGAGATTAATTTTTAAAATGTTTCCTAACAAGAAAAATGAAGCGAATAAATTGTGACAATTGGGAAGTAATGAAGACCTTGGAGAGATGGCTCTGTGCCAGAGGCGGATAAGGGAATTCTGGATAGCTCTGCACAAATGCAAATTGGCAGGCTGGGAAACATGCATCTTCAAGCATTAAGGAATTGGCATGCTCCCCTTTTGAACCCGAGCAGTCATCTCTGAAATGTCTTCAAGGACGTGCCAAGAAAGGCAATGGAGCTGAGGAGCAATGATCGTGCCAGGCTCCCACCCAGACCTTGCAACACAACCTAATCCACACTCAGCCTCATCACCTGCCCTGACAGGTGTCAAGGTCTGTGTTTAC
>CACVCL010019005.1:0-55000 GCA_902729485.2 Mus minutoides | reverse complement strand
CTAAGACTCTACTTGGCATGCATAGGTCCGATTAACATACTTAACAATCTGAGGCCCAGTAATCCACTCTCTGTAAGCAAAGGTAATTAAGTCACTCTGACATATAGTTTCCTAGAAACTCTTAGCAACTGTGTGTGTGTGTGTGTGTGTGTGTGTGTGTGTGTGTGTGTGTGTTCAAACACATCCTGGTACACCCTGAAATTAAGAATAGTGAGTCAATCAAACCTAGACTGGTTTTGGGTACATTATCAGTAAGGTAAACTATGTCCTCAAAATCAATGTTTAGGGGCAAGCTCCCATTTACTACCTTATGCTTATAATTGGACATGCATATGGTTAAAGTCAGATGCATCATGGGGAAGGATATGGGTAGTAAACAGAGTTTACACAAACCAAGCCTGACAAAGCAGAAGCTCACAAAAATTTTGCTCTCAAAATCTAACTCATTCTCCTAGACCTTCCAAAGGAAGTCCCAGGCTGTGACTAAGGCCTCCAGAGCACCCCAGCAGTCACAGTCACAGTCACAGTCACAGTCACAGTCACAGCTACAGTCACAGTTACAGCCACAGTCATAGTCAGTCACAGCCACAGTCACAGCCACAGTCACAACCAGAGACACAGTAACAGACACAGACACAGCCACAGTCAGTCACAGCCACAGACACAGTCAGTCACAATCACAGCTACAACCCCAGCGATAGTCGCAGTCACAGCTACAGCCACAGTCACAGCTACAGCCACAGCCACAGCCACAGTAACAGTCACAGCCACAGTAACAGCCACAGTCACAACCAGAGACACAGCTACAGCCACAGCCACAGTCACAGACACTGACACAGACACAGACACATTCAGTCAAAATCACAGCTACAACCCCAGCCAAAGTTACAGTCAATCACAATCACAGCCACAGTCACAGTCACTGACACAGTCACAGCCACAGTCAGTCACAGCCACAGTCAGTCACAGCCACAGCAACAGCCACAGCCACAGCCACAGCCATAGTCACAGTCAATCACAGCCACAGCCACAGCTATAGCCACAGTCACAGTCACAGCCAGTCACAGTCACTGACATAGTCACAGCCACAGCCACAGCCATAGCCACAGCCACAGCCACAGCCACAGTCACAGCCACAGCCACAGCCACAGCCACAGCCACAGCCACAGCCACAGCCACAGCCACAGCCACAGCCACAGCCACAGCTTGGTTTGTCCTGGATTTCTGACATTGCCTTTGGGTTGCCGTGTTTAGATGCTTCTAGATGCTTTGAGCAACAATGGTGGATAGCACCAACAGTACTGTTCACCACCACCTGGCTAATTTTGTGCCATCTTCCACCTTTCCTGAGGGGCTCACTCAGCATCTTGCTGGGCATGGTGGGAGCACTGGGCCCGCTCTGCAGGATTTTGTGCTCTTTTTGGGAAGATAGCATACACAGAGGCTGCTGGAGGAGCTAGCCTGCTCTTCTCTTTTGCTGTCTGTCCACTTCATTTCTGAAGAGCACAAGGCAAGAACCTGGTGGCAGACAAGAGAATCCATAGTAGACACAGATTTCTTTCTGCAATAGGAGTGCAAAGATGACTTTCTAGTATAGAGTGAGGGTGTCTTGTCTGTCCTTCCTGTCACCCATCAGGACCCCTCTCCCATTTTGACTTCTCCATCATGCTTCCTCCTCCCATCATGCCCCTCCTCCCGTCAATCATGTCCTCTCCTCCCATCAATCATGTCCCCTCCTCCCATCAATCATGTCCCCTCCTCCCATCATGCCCAACATCACACCCCTCCTCCCACTCTACCTTCTCCTACCATCTTGTCCCCAATCTGTGGGGTTACTGAGACAGAGCTACTTGAAGCCAAGTGTCCTTTCAGATAGGAAAGCATAAAATCCACCTGATCTTTGCCTTATGAGATGGTTAAATCTAAATTCCAAGAGTGTGGTCCTGAAGCTGGCCACCATCATAATTTCAGTGTTGTTTTGGCACATATCTAGAGTCCTCTGGGAAGAGGGGCCTTGAGCTGTAGCCTCCATCAATTTGATCTATGGCAAGTCTGCAAGGCTTTTTATTAAGTTGCTAACTGATGTAGGAAGTCCCACCCCAGGTGTGGGTACAACTCCTGGCAGCACCCAGGTGAAAAGAGCAAAGCAAGGGTGCTCGTCCTTCAGTGGGTTCCCTCCTCATAGAGAGTTGATTTGTCTATGGTTGCTGATTCTGTCGATGACTTGCTCCACCATTGGCTAATCAGTTCTAACCAGATCAGTTGCTAACCAGGAACTTCCCAGGTTTTTGTGCCACTTTAGGACTACTGAGGTATCAAACTGGGTTGTCAACCTCCCAGGTGAGAGACAGCCACCTTGGGATGATTCCAGCTGCAGAGACCCTGCTGTCAAGGACCAGCCACTCCCAGGAGCATGTATATGTATCCTGCTGGCTCTGGCTCTGTTCCTCTAGGGAACCCTAATTCAGCCAGCAGGTACCTGGTGATGAGGGTCTGGTGTTTTCCTAGGACATCAGTGTGAAACAGGAAACTGTGTGGTTTTAGGAAGGCATTTGGAGTTTGAGAAACATCTGGCAGGTTTTTTGCTAGTTTTTTTGTTTGTTTGTTTGGTTTTTTTTTTTTTTTTTTTTTTTTTTTGAGACAGAGATTCTCTGTGTAGGCCTGGCACATCTGGCAACTTTATTTGGAGTTAACTCACCTGCCCAGACATTTCAGTTTAGAGCTACAAGACAGTACTTAGGCTTCTAGTTGCTTTCTCAATGACTTATTTAGAATGGAGTTCATAGGAAGTAGCCATGTCCACCTGGAATGGGCCCAGGTCCCAACGTGAACAAACCCAGCTGTTGCCTAGCTTTCCCTGTGCCTCACGCCACTGCCCCATGTTCTACTGTCTGGGCTCTGCTGCTCCAGCTGCTCCAGTCTTTAGTGCCCCGTGATCTCCAGTGTTCTATTTCTGATGTTCAAGACTGTGGTTCTCCAATGCATCATCAAAAATGCTCACAAGACCTGAGTAGCTACCCAGAGCTTGGCTCGCAAATGTGAGAGTGCCAGAGCTCCTTGAAGAGCTACATGCTTCTAGAGGTTTGTTGTTGTTGTCAGAAAGCTCTGGAGAGCTTCCAAGAACAAACAGTCTCCCAGCCCGAGGGGCCTCCGTGTGTCGTGTCTGCTGTGTTCACTGGGTTAAAAGCTCTGTTCCCCTGGGCATCATCTCCCTGAGCCTGCTCCGAAGGCAGTCTCTGAGACTCCTCAACTCTACATTACACAGTGTCTTTTCTGGGCTCCCTGTTTGTTATTTATTCATTGATTTGTTCTAGGATCAAACCTGGGGCCTCTCTGCTACTAAGCTGCCAGTCCTTCTTTAAGTTGTCGCAGCTGGCTTTGAACTTGCTCTGTAGCCCAGGGAGGCCTAGAACTTGTGATGTTCCTGCTTCAGTTTTCTGAGTAGCTGACATGACAGGGTTGCACCACTAGCCTCAGTTTGCTACCCACTTGTGTTTCTAAAGATGGCTACCAAGTTTCCCAGGTCTTTGCCACTCTATTCACTGCCATTAGGAACAATAGAAAGATGGGGACAAAGAAGGGATGTCCTGTGGACCTAAAAGTGGGGTGACAGGTGTGCAGGAAATGCTGGGGCTCATTTTGGCTATGTGTCTGACTCACAGAGTGTGAAGGTCCTGGGGACATGGGGCAGTTGAGGGACAGTGGAGGAGTAGAAGGTGGTGAGTGCAGTAACATGCCCAGCTCTGGTGTAGAGGGATGGAATGTGTGGGTGTGGTGAAGGGGCTGGGAGGATGTGATGGAGCTCATGGTGGCCATGGTGTGGAAAGATTTCCCCAGGTTGATCCTTGAGGAATCTGTAGATTCAGCTTGCTGTGTGGCTTGCTGGCTCCTTAGAACAGACTGTTGGGATATGGTTTAGGTACCGGTATATCTTAGGAGATGGCGTCTGAGAGGTGTAGACCACTGCTCCTAAAACAAGGTCCACACATAAGGACGATTTGGGTTGTAATAGAAGAGTCTCTGTGCCAACAGGAAGGACATGGCAAGTGTCAAGGGTTCAGGTTGAGCTGGGTCATCAGACTTTCCATATTGGGCAGGTGCTGGCTGTGCCTCTGAGCTTGGCCTGTTCACTGCGCCACTTCCCTCTTCTGCCTCTTCCTCACTGTTGCTCAGCATCCATTCTTCTCTCATTAGAGGGTAGTTAGCCAACCAGACACCCGACAGTCCCTGACCCCCTGAGGCCATTGTTGTAACTGGAGGACAGGTGTCTTTTGTGGGTCAGCACTGCCTTTTTATATCCTGGGCTCTGCCAACAACTAAATGCTTTTTGATAGCTGCATTGCCCACATCTGTAGAGTGGCAGCCAGTGTGGGAACCACAAGAAAGGTCTCCCCTGCAGGCCAGCAGCAGGACTGACTGGCAAAATAGGAAGTTTTGCTTTCACATGAGAGATGTGTTCCTGGACAGCTGTGTGTCAGGCCTTCCTGTGAAAAGTAGCACAGACAAGGCCTGATTAGACACATCTATCAGCTATCACATGCAGCTATAATGTCCATTAAAACAACAATGAAAATATATAACCCATTGTGTGAGAACTGAGTGTTTTGCAGAGAAACTCCCATCTTCACCTCCTCTGTGCATTACTGTCTCCCCCTTTCAGATAGGCACAGAACTTGAGAGTGCCGTGGAGTGAAGTGAGTTCATGTGTTAACAGGATGCAGCTCATTGCAAATGTTTAGTGACCACTTACACTGAAGTGAGGAAATACATGTGCAGTCTCCCAAGGAGGCTGGATCTAAAAAGAGTGTGCAGAAGATGGTGAGGATTCACGGTGATGGAAGAAAAAGGGCACAGGGAAAAGAGGACTAGAAGCAGAGGAGGGGAGCATCATCAAAATGCCACGATGGCACTATGTGACATCAGGACATCATAATGACATCATCATAATATGATGACCCCATCGGACATGATGATGATCTCATGATGACATCACTTAGCAGTGGTGCTGGGGAAGGAGATGCTACTCTTTAAACTGCAAGTCAAGATTTGCAGAACAAAGGCTGGCGAGGCCTCTGTTCATGAAGCTCTTGTGCCGTTTCAGATGAGCAGTACTTTCTTGCTCTCTCATGCTTCCCCTTCCTGCTCCCATCTCTGTGTCATCAAACTGGAAGTAAAATATCCAGATATCGGAGGCACCTTGGTACCACATGACAAGAAGCCAGTAACACTGTATAGGGCAGGCAAAGGCCCATAGAGCCCAGATATCAAAGGAGTGAGAGATTGTTTTACTGATTGTTCCGCTGGGTGGGGCCAGAGGAAGAGTTTCTGTGTGGCTGAGCATCTAGACTATCGCACAGTGATGTGGTCAGGCACATGGTCAGGTTTTAGGGTGTTCCAAAGCTTAAATGAAGACTGACTGCTAAAAGGAGGTCCTAAGCCTTCAGGGCACGATGTGGTTGCTGCTCTAATAGGGGAGGCACAGGCTGTCCCAGCTTGGGGTTTCACATGGCCTTCTGAAATAAACACCACTCACTTGTTATGTTGATAGCAAGGCAGTCTAGACTCAGAAATGTTTTGTAAGTTTGAATCTATTCAATTTTTTATAAGGGTAACTGTATTCACAAAAGATTGTTATGTGAGAGTTGCCGAGTTAATTATGACAAGGTTAGCCAATAAATTCAATTTTCTAGGGCAAAAATTGTTCAGTGGTTTTAGAAAGCACGGTGACCTTCTATAACAAATACTCTGCCACATCTGTTCCTATAGCAAACATCTGAGGGACTTCCCAGTTAAGGCAGATTTAAGGTTACAGGTCAGTAATGGGACAAATTCTTTAAGGATGCAGGCTGTATGCCAGAGTATACAACTGTGTTTAGCAGACTCAAAGCCTGCCAAGCTTCATCTCAGAGCAGAGTGCATCCTCTGTAGCAGACAGTGCTTTGTGTTTTGCTGAAGTAGATATTGCTCTAGCATAAAGAGACCTTGTGCAAGGGGCAGAGGAACATGTTCTCATAACCAAGTTAGTATCACTATTATACTTCCATGGTGAGTTTTACTAGTGCACAAACCACAGGAAAAAGAAGTGCAAATAAAATCCCAGGTAAACGTGGGGAAGGGACTGCTGATGATAAGACAGAGAGCTGCCACACAGACAGCAAGTGGATGACTGAAAGCCAATGCAAGTTACAGCTGCTCCTGGGAAGGCTTTATCATGGATGCCTCGAGCAGGACAGAATGGAGAATGATGATAACATAGATGTCTCGAGCAGGACAGAATGGGGAATGATGGTAACATAGATCTCTCGAGCAGGACAGATTGGGGAATGATGATTGTTGTGGATTGTTGTGGCTAATTATATTTAATGTTAATTTCGTTCTCCTGTGAGTGGTTGCAAACAATGAATGAGTCAGCACTCAGGTGATTTCTTGTAAACCTGCTTCCCACCTTAATTTGTAAAATAAAGGAGAGCTGATGATTGGGCAGAAAAAAGGGAAGGTGGAGCAGAAGGTTGGGAGAGAGAAGGAGGAGAAAATGGAAGAGGGAGAGTATGCAGAGGAGGAAGAAGAAGAAAAGCTGAGCAGAAGCACATGGTCTGGAGAAACTGCAAGTTCTAAGGGGTCTCATAGATGTGGAAGATGGTAGTGTAGTGGTAGATCTGCCCAATCTAGGCACACAACATGTAATCATATTAACTGAGTCATGTTTTCATTGCTGGGGCATATTTGGGAGGAGATTTACTGCAACAGATGATTGCATAGATGTCTCAAGCAGGAGTGGATATCTCACACAGGACAGAATGGGGAAGGAGCATATAGCATGTATGACTCATGCAGGACAGAATGGGGAAGGATGATAGCAAGGATGTCTCACACAGGTCAGAATGGGGAAGGACCATAACATGGATGTCTCAAGCAGTACAGAATGAGGAATGGCAGGGCATGGCTGAAAGTAGCAATAGCAGGAACTGTTCCAGAGCTTCTGCAAACACTCAGAACAACAGGAAAACATCATGAACAACACATACCAAAGATACCATAGCCTAGATCCCCTCAGCAACACAAACTCAACAAGAATGTGCACACTTCACAAAGGATAAATGTACCAAGAATCCCTCTAGCTATTACAATTGTTGAATTTGTAATAATTGAACAAAACCTAAAAATCAACAACAAAACACCCTTTTCATATAGGGAAGACGTAGCGCAAGAATAAAGATGAGCTCCTTCTAATTCAGAGATAAACTATAGGAAGATGAGGGGCCAAAGTGGAAATATGCAGGTGGCACCATCATCTTCTGTATAAGTCATGCCTTAGACAAGGGCCAGAAGGCTCTTTGTGCTTGGGCCGCTGCAGCTCCTGAGTGGCCAAATGTGGGCAGATAGGATCAGATTAGGCTTCTGTAGTGTATTTGCCTCCTGGCCCCCAATCTGTTCACTCTAAGTCATCTGCTTGCTCCTTCTGAAAACCTGAATGTTACAGTGTATCGTCAGACAGTTTATAAAATCAGATCTATACTGTATCTTTAGGAATGCATCTAGTGAATCTGTAGTTTATAAATAACACTCAGTTTCCAAACGGGATGTACCATCAATACCAGCTCTTTGCTATTCAATCAATGCTTGGGTTAAGTACAGATCTGTAGACCTCTTGCAATTATTTCTCAGACTCCCAGCAGGAATCCAAAGCCCTTACAGTAAGACACTATGATCTAGATTGTTACAGATTGAGAACATCGATTGTCCTTGGCAATTACTTGTAACTTGTGGTCTCCAGCATGGCTGGTCAATAGCATGCCTGCACCCTTTGAAGTGATGATTGATTGACTCACCCCATATATCTGGAGGTTCTCTGAGGAACCTCTAGTGACTATCATCCCTCAGAGTACAAAGAAGTTAGGTTCTTAAAATAAAGTTCAACGGTGGAAACAAGTGATTTATTTTGGGTGAAACTAGTGAATGTCAGATACCAGCATGGCTCAGGATTTCCAGTTCTTTACAAACTCAGATTCAGGGAGGACTTTTCCAGTCCCAGAGAAGTGATGGATTCTGGGCAGGGGCCTGAGAACAGACAAAAGGAGTCCGGTGAAAGTTACAAGTCGCTATCCATGTACTCCTCCCTGGCTGCAAATATTCTAGAGTCAGATTCATAGGAGGGACCTGAAGACCCAGTCATTTGTATCTGAGAGCCACCACACGAAGACATGACTGTGTGCTCCTGGATACATGGTAGATTCCAGGTGAGAACAAATAGTCTTGTCATGACCACCAAGGATCGGATGTTAACACTTGGGTCATAGGACAAAGCGTTGGTACTGACCAGGGAGCTTCCTTTCTAATGGCTAGCTTTCACAGAAGATGCTGGACAGGCTGCGGAGGGAAAATGACATCAGCAGTCTTACCTACATGTGAACCCTGGGAGGTTCAATAATGACCAGTGTGGCAAGATATGTCTACAGATGAAGTTGTGGCATGGATATTATTGGGGAAACCAACTGAATGAAAAAAAGAAATAAAAAGAGAAGGAAGGGACATTACTACTCTTAGGTATGGTGGAACGGTTTAGTAGAGATATGTGGGTGAGCATGGCCAGAGGCAGATGCATCTGGGAAAGTCCAGAGTGGTCCTGATCCTGAACCAAGTGGGAGAGAGGGATGGGAAGGGAGAGAGAGAAAGTTTGAAACCAAATACAGCCAGGAGACCAAAGGTATAAAAGGAACAAAAGAACACAGAGAATAAATAGGCAACCAAAATGTCTGGATAATATAGGAAAAGAGCCTCAGGGGAGGACAGATGAGTCATGTCACCCCCCCACATATGGGACATCTATGCTACATAATATTCCGTGAAGCCTCGGGGGCCATTTGGAAGAAAGGGACAAGGAGATTGTAAAAGCTAGGAGGGTCAGCAAGGTGCTGAGTGAAATAGTATCTTCTCGACAATGATGGGACCAATGTACTCATGAACTCAGTAGCTGTGGTCGCCTGCACAGGACTAGCTCAAGACCAATTCAGTCAGTGGTCACTACTCTAAAGTGAGTGGGCCCTGGAGAACAGAGCTGATAAATGAGATGAACTAAAGGCTCTCACAATACCCTACTTTATTCAGAACATCAGACAATTTATGCTCTGAGGGTTCAGAAGAGTCACCTGAACCAAGTGTGGAGTCACAAGGACAAGTCACACATGGCAAACATATGTTTTTCCATAGAGGTATCTACTCTTTTAATTGAATCCTCTATCCCTGGAAGGAGCATGAAAAAACATTCCAAGAACAATCCCGTGTTTCAAAGAAACTGAGGTCACAAGACTCTTGTCTTATTTTCTTGGAGTTTTGTCACAAACGCTCAGAATTCTCCTCACACAACTCCATTCTTGGACCATGTTTAGACAAGTCAACATTTCAGAATGGATTGGGGAGGGGCTCATGAGTCCCCACTGCTAGCTGAGGTGCTAATCACTATTGACGGCTTCTCGGGGAGAGTCAGTTTTCTTTAAGGATACGTGGCCCCTAATAGCTTGCTCAATACCCATGAATATATGGGCAGTACAAATTGGGCTGAATATTTTTGTTTTTTTTTTTTTAAAGGGGAACGTGGTTGGGATGAGATAAGAGGGTATAGGGTTGACCTAGGAGAAGTTGGAGGAGGAGTGAGTGATGAGTATGATCACAATATATTGTATGTATATGTGAAATTCCTTTTTGTTGTTTTTTTTGTTTGTTTGTTTTTTAAGACAGGGTTTCTCTTTATAGCCTTGGCTGTCCTGGAACTCACTTTATAGTCTTAAAGAATTAATAAAAATATGTTTAAATAAAAAATTGGGTGTTATCACAACAAAACCCTTTGTGGGAGTATTCTAAACTGTTAGAAATTATAATTTAAAAAATTATAGGTTCTATGGGGAAATTCTTATTATACAAGATGAAGTGGGGGGAAACAGGCTATAAAGTTGCCTTAAATTTCTGTAAAAATATATGTGTTCAGACCCAGTCTGGTTAGGAACACGTAGAGACATGCATTTATATGCATGTACATATGCATATATTATTCCTTGATGGGATTTATGAGTTATTAAAATCAAAAGCCATTTGTGTAGAAAGGTTGCTCCTGTCTGAAGAAGTGGAATGTCAGGGGAGGCCTGTCAGTCTGCAGTGTGGAAGTAGAATGTCTGTCAGGGGAGGCCTGTCAGTCTGCAGTGAGGGGATGAGGCATAGTGGGTGACTTTGGTTTGACTTTAGTCATGGCCTTATGTGGTCTGTGATGACCTTGAGCTCACGAAGTAGCTGAAGATAGCCTTGAACTCTGATTCTCCTGCCTCTGGGAGGATGCACCCTCATAGTGTCTTTGGATGTAGGATGCTTGGCCATCATGGAGTTCTTTGAAGACTCAAACCTAGACTTAGTGTTTATACTGTTCATATTTCCTATAATTAACATTTTATTTCTTTCCAGTTTTGGTGTTATTCTGTTAGAATGGAACCAGCCTCTGGCATGGTTTCAGGCAGGGATGATTTGGTTGCTGGGACTACAGGTTCATTCCAGAGACATTTTTGGTAGTGCCACTGCCGTTCGGTGGTGAAAGCCTGGCATGCAGCCAAGCATCCTATAAAGCCAGGGATGCCCTTTAGCTCACAGCACATGAATTACATGCCCCCAGTGCTTTGGGCAGCTGTCCCTGCCAGGGTAAGAGAAGTGGGCTTTATGTCTCTTCCCGATTCACAGCTTCCTTGGAGGATTGGTGGTGTTTCTTCCTGGGGAGACAATGACCCAGGAAAGTCAAGATTGAAAACTATAAAATCAAGTACGCTCCACGGACACAGCTCCTCTCCTCAAACAAAGGTGTCCTCCTGCTGCTGGAAAGGCTGTGCTTAGCCCTCCCTGGGGGTTCACAATTATCTTTGAAGATAGTGAGGACTAGGGTAGCATGGGAATGGTGAGCTTTGGGGTGCAGAGAGAAGAGCTTGCAAAAGCAAATAAGGATGTTAAAGTGTTACATGGACGCCATTGTTTCCTTTGATCTTGAAGCAGATCTTTTCTCTGAAGTGAATGGTCATGTTGTCTGTTTGCAGACTGTGTCTGTCAAACACAGAGGCAGCTCTTGGTGAAATCCACACAAGAGTTTCCCTAAAGTTAGTGGGAGCAGCCTATGTTGGGGCACAAAGGTTCTTGTGCCCACAAAAGCACTAGGGAACCAGGAATGTTAAACACATAGGGGATCCTCCTCAGTGGAGGAGATTAAATCAAATACCTGTATTCCATCCAGAAAGCTGAGAGTGGCTTTTGCTAATGATCTGGTAACAACTCTGCTATCTGTAGAGGCAGGCCTCATCCTAATTACCCAGAAGGTTTATCCCAGATCCATCCCTGGATTGTTACCAATTTTTAGGGGAGATGTCACATGTACTTGATGGCCTGCTGACTCTATGCTATCTGTCAGAGACCACACCAGATTCTAGGTCTTTTAGCTATAGAACCCACCCTCATGGTCACATGGACTTTGTAAAGGAGTTTCTATGTAGTCACACCTTAAGCTTCATTGTGCACCTGGTATTGGACTGATAGGGCTGATTATTGCCTGGAAACCTTTCCTCCGCTTGTCCTGTGTTTTAAATATGCCAACAGTGAGCCAGCTGGCAGGTCCCTGGAATCTGATCTGGTTGGTGAAGTTGATCTGTACCGGTTGGTGCTCATTGTTTTCTTTTTGTGGGATTTCCTTCACTTCTATGACAACTGCAGTTGTCTCTCTGCACCCCAAAGCTCACCATTCCCATGCTACCCTAGTCCTCACTATCTCCAAAGATAATTGTGAATCCTAACCCCCAGGGAGGGCTAAGCACAGCCTTTCCAGCAGCAGGAGGACACCTATGCTTGAGGAGAGGAGCTGTGTCCGTGGAGCGTGCTTGATTTAATAGTTTTCAATCTTGACTTTCCTGGGTCATTGTCTCCCCAGGAAGAAACACCACCAATCCTCCAAAGAAGCTGTGAATCAGGAAGAGACATAAAGCCCACTTCAAGCCTACAGTTTGTGTATCTCACCAGACTATGGAGGTGCAGTGTCCAGGCCCCCCTCTAAAAATGAACCTAAAAATGGGCCATGAGAAGCAGTGTCCAGTTACAGAATCACCTTAGTTGTACATTCCCTGGCTCGCTGATCACAGCTGGAGAAGGACCCTGTAGTGTCACATACCCAACCAGGACCCCTGATGGGGTGTTTATATGGATCCTGCCTCCCTTTGGTACTCTGGTGTTCATTCCTGACAGCTACTCCAACCTAGATTCATCTAGTATGAGGCAGGAGAACTGAGGACACAAAGAATACCTTCAGTGTCCAAGGGCTTCTGGAAGGGACTAGAATCTCAGAGTGACAGACTACTGGACGCCACTAAGGGATGAAAACTCCAGAGGCACTTGACACAGAGCCACTGGGAAGTGCTGAGCCAGTGCAGTGTGTTGGGCTGGGCTTTCCTCCTGTGGCCATTATTCATAGCAGGCTGTATATTTTCATGGCTGCACTTCTCCTGACAAGATGAAGTGCGTTCCTGACACACGGAATTTTCCAATAAAGATTTCATTGTCTCGTTCCCCTGTGAGGAATGATAAGTGAACTTGATACTTCTCTGCTCGGGCTTCATCAATAAAAAATGTTTCTGGTTGGGTTATTCCCGTTGCTTCCTAATGAAGTGGCATTTATGAGGGTCCTTCAGCCTTAAACTTGAGAGGGAGTCAGGGAAGGGTGGCATGTTAAACTGGATTATTAACCATCGAATGTGAATGTGAGTGGCTGTGTGCATACATAACCAGGGAAGTAAATACACGGCTTTCGGGGGTTAACGCAACTCATCTAGAAGAGGGTCTTTCACACATTAAAGCAAGTTACTGCTGTCAGTGGAAATTGATCACCCACTAAGCCAGACTCACAACCCAACTCCAATAGATCACCTCCTGAACCAGGTACGGCTCCCTTCCAGGCCGACATATCATGGCCTCATATGACACTTGGTGACTGATTTAGACCCAGAGCACAGATGCACTAAATTGGTGACCACCCCTGACAGACCATATTGTTTCTCAGTGAGCAAAGTCATTAAGACAGAGCAGCCCAGCTGACGAAGCACTGTGCCCATGGTGTTCCCCAGTTCTGGCTCACTGCACAGGATGGTGGGACCCTAGGAGGATGGGACATAGGGTGGAGCATGGTGGCTCTCAGTCTGTAAGCCACTTATTTAGCAGTGGTGACTATGTAAGCCAGCACAGGTCCCTGCATATGCTTTCCTAGGAAGGATGTAGAACTCAGGCTCAGATCCTAAGGGCAAGAGCCCCTGTAGAAGGGATGACTGTTTTGTAATGAAAACTCAGCCCTCGGTGCCTCTGTTGCTCTCTAGACACGAGAGGGTGGAAGGCTGCTATCTAATGCTCCCAGGAAGCTCTTCTCAGAAATCTTACTTCTATCAGACCACCCTTATCTGTTTCTACCTATTTAACTTCCAGACTGATGTGCTAGTGACACCTACTCATCAGGTTATTGAAAAGATAAAATAATATGCACAATACATTAACAAAAACACCAGCAGCTCATGGTAAGAGCTCAGTCAGGGCTATCTGTGGTGGGGCTTCTCTCCTCCCTCCCCTCTTCCTTCTCCTCTCCTCCTTCACCTCCTTCTTGTCCTCCTCTTCATCTAGTCTATGATGACATCTCTTCCTTTCCTTCCCCACACCCCTCCTCATGTGTTACCTTTATTCCTGGCTGGGGCAGAGTGGGCATGGTGACTATGGTTGGTGGGCATGGTGACTATGGTTGGTGGGCATGGTGACTATGGTTGGTGGGCATGGTGACTATGGTTGGTGGGCATGGTGACTATGGTTGGTGGGCATGGTGACTATGGTTGGTGGGCATGGTGACTATGGTTGGTGGGCATGGTGACTATGGTTGGTGGGCATGGTGACTATGGTTGGTAGCTGGGTACTTAGTACTTGGGATGTAGTTCACAGGAGGCCCTGCTGAGCCTCCTGTAAGTCACCAAAGGCAAGGCACCCTCTCATTCTCTGGGAAGCTGCTTTTCTGGGTCTCTCAGTTGGAAAGACAAGAGAGGAGCTCTTTGCCCTCTTCCTCACTCGACAGAGAATGGCTAGGCCTGGATGGTATTGGCTATGGAGAATCTGCTTTTGTTAGGTACTTACGTTGCTGTCTCCTCAGGAACCCTTAGCCTCCACTGCTCATTCTTTGGGTTTTGGGGCTTGGAGTAGGGACCTCTGCCGTCCATCTTTGCATTGAGGGCCTCTGCAGGTGGCATCCTGGATTTATGGGACCCTTCTTCTCCAATTTCCTCATTTCCTCCTGGTTTTTGAAGGTCAGAAACTAGCCTTTTCCTAGGGCTGTGGACCTGGTGATAATTTACAAGGCTCTCTGTGGATCTTCCCCTGCTCTTGTCAGGTTGTTCTTTTACCTTAAGGTAGAGAGCACATTCCGGGAAGGTACATATATTTTTTTCCAATTGATTTCTTGTCAGGTCTAACAAGATCAATCAAATCATATGGCTAATAAAACTGATTTAGTACCCATAAAGTTCTATGACATCTCGTATGTGCTGAGGATGAATGACAAAGGCAGAGAGGCTCTGTGTCTTTTCCCTCCCGGCTCCAGGAGAACATGGGACCCTGTGGTGCCTTGCTAAGCCCTTTCCTGCCAACAGATGCCAGGGAAAACTCAAGACATGTACCCTGGTATGCTGCAGGAAGCACATGGCCTCAAGGCCACCCTGACCCTTGATCTGACAGGAACAAGAGGCAGGAGCCTCAGTCGTGATGGGTACCAACTAGGCATTTGGCGCAACCGAATCACACGGGAATGATGGGAAAAGCTATGTCTTCCTTCTCATCTTGCACTAGAGGTTCTGTTCCGACCTCCATCCCATAGTGAGTCCTCTGGTCAAAGTGGGCTTTGATCTAAGAGTGCCCCAACTAACCCTCCTTTCAAAGTTTAGCATAGGGTAAAGGCTGAGGCAGGAGGATGGGGGAGGTCACAGGTGAGCTCACACTATTGCTCATCTCTTCAATGCAGCGGCAGCAGGCTGAGTTCCTGAGGATTTCTCTGTCCACAATTCCCTACCTCTTTACATGGGTGCTTCTGACACCATTGCTTCCAGCAATCCCTCATTTCTGGAGCTGACCTTGTGATCTGTTTCTAGAAAAACACATCCTCATAAAAGCGGGCTTCCAGATGGTCTGCTCTAGCTTGTCTAGATTTTGGACCCAAAATCCATTAAAAGCAGATTTGAAGACAGATAGGTTTCCAGGGTTTCTGGGGCTTTGGAAGGATCTCTTATCTGGCTCTAGGACTTTGGGGTCAATAAAGGCAGAACAGAGCAATAGTCAGGTAGCACCATGAGATGTGGGAAGATGGTCTTCTTCATACGGGCTGAGAGGATGGTCTGTTAAGGCCTTGAATGTTCTTTATGCTCCAGCACTCTAAGGGGAGGAGCTTCTGGTTTGGTTTTTTCCTAGTTCTCTGCCACCTGTTACCTGGGTGGTATTTGTAGCTTGTAAGAGGCCTGGAGCACATGTGTTCCCAGCTATTGATATCCAGTCTGTTGAAGGGTCCTAGAAGGAGACACCTTCTCTCTGACTAGGCATTCCTCCTTCTGGGCCTTGGCTTTCTTATGTCTTGGGCTGCCAGCAGCTACTGTGCTCAGAGTCCCATGTTCTGTTTTGCCTGGCGTGAGCCCATGCATCCAGTTTACCTTGAGTTTTCAGCCATTCCCAGTAGCAGGCTTGCTGGAGACCGTGGACCATGTCCTCCTTCATCTGGCCATTCCAGCAGACCGGAAGCTGCTACTGGGAGTGATCTGAGCTTGCAGTCAGTCACAGTGCCTCAACAGATCAGTGGGGACCCATCTTGAGGAGAATTAGCAGCCATTCCTCAGCAGTGCTGGGCACTGCCGGCTGCCGAATCCCACACAGAGCTGCTGTCTGATGGAGCCCGAGTGTGTGCCTTTTAATGTATTTTTCATTTCCCCTTTGCCTGAGGCATAACTAACAATTCCAAGGCAGTCACCAGAAAAACACTCACACCCCAGGGCCAGAGCAGCAGGGTCATAAATGCACACAAGTGGAAGAAATGTCAGCCTCCCCAAAGCACCTGCCTGGCACTGTGACAAATGTGACCAATTCACTGGACAAATTATTTTAATTGATAAATGACCTGTGAGTTGTGAAGACTAACAGCAGCAAAATATATATTGTAACATTTCCCTGGCAACAGCCTATAAAAAATAGGCCTTCTTTGCTGTACCAACAGAGTGGTAATTCTGTGGTCTCCAATTCCATGCTGCGGGTTGTGATGTCAGTGCTGTACACTAGGTAGTGGAAGAGTGGGGCCGCTCCAGGTGGAAGGTGCCTGTTTCCCCACAGGGAATTCCTGATCTCTTCTCCATGGCGCTCACATATAACCTCAGCGTGTGGGTGATGGGAGTCCACATCTGGGTACAGGTGATGGCACCAGACTGCCCTGGTTAAACACAGAAGAAGATGGGTTCTGCAGACAGGAGTTTTTGCTTCCTCTCAGTGGGTCTTAAAGACTGAGGATTTTTATTTCAGATTATAGATATGTGCACCCATTCAAAGACTAATTTTTCAAATGATCAGGAACAAGAAAAATTCCCAGGGACCATCTTCCCCAGAGTGCCTGGTTCTCCATTTTCAGGGAATGGGTGGAATAACAACTACATCTCAGCCCTTTGTTCTGGGTGAGCTGAGCTGGCAAGACTGTGTAACTTGTGGAGGCACAGCCTCTCACACACCTCCCTGTGCTCCTGGGAGGTGTGGGATGGCCACACATCTGCATGGTCCAGAGGCTTGTTTCCTCAGGTGAGCAGTGGGAGAGGGGTTTGGTTACAATGACACTTTTCTCTGAGGAAGTCATGGTACACCTCACAGAGGCACATGCTGAGCTGCCCTTCATGGGGGACGATGTACTGATGCTAGCATGGGTCTGTTGAAAGGCACTTTGGGGTCACTTGGAACCCAGCGATTTTCCTGGAATGTGCTCTTATTGATCCTTTTATTCAAGTCCCAATTTTCCTACTGTTTTTTTTTTTTTTTTGTCAACAACAGTAGCTACTATGGGGGTTCTGGGTGTGGCTAAGATTGATAGCATCAACTATCCTTGAAGAATGGAGCACAGGGGCAGAGCAGGACCTAGTTAGGAGCATGGGGAGCCTGGCCATCTGTGTCACCACATCTGGGAGCCAGTTCATTTTCCTACAGTGAAAGATGATACTCTAGGTAAAGAGGAATGGGGGAGGGTAGTGTCCTGAGAGCAGGTTCTGCTGGGGGAAGGCAGGCAGGGGGAGGCTGAGAGAACTGAGGAGTGGGGTTGGCTTAGAAGAGGAGGGATGAAGGAAGAGAGGGCAAGTGTCTCTGACTAAAGCAGACCTAAAGCTCTGGCTTCCCAGAGAAATATTTGGTGTGTGTGTTTTATGTGAGTGTGTGTGTGTGTGTGTGTGTGTGTGTGTGTATATGTGTGTATGACTGTGTGTGACTGAGCGCATGTGAGTATGTGTGAAGTGAGTGTATATGAGTGTATATGAGTGTATATGAGTCTGGGTGAATCTGTGTGTGTTGTGTGAGTATATATGGTATGTGTGTGTGTTGTATGGGTGAGTTTGTGGTTTGTATAAGTGTATGTGTAGTATGTGTTTGAATTTGTGGTGTGTATGTATGTAGTGCTTATGTATATATTAGTGTATACTTTAGTATGTATGAGTGTATGTGGTGTCCTTCCCCACCAACACAGTTGGTGCAATTGACCAGAGCCTTGCCGCACCCAATGGCATCCATTGTGTTGTTAACTAGGCTAAGAGAGCCCGGTTATGCACGTCTCCTAGGTCACCCGGCTCCGCCCAGCTTACCAGAGGCCCACCTACGACCAGCCCACCTGCGCAACCTAAGAGATGTCACGAGACTTCAGGGTTCCCGCCAAACTCCAGAACGCCTGCGCAGAAGACTGGGGGCGGGGCTTCCCTTCCTTTTTCCCCAAATGCTTGTCCACCATTAAAGAGTCGTTCTAAGCAGAAGCAACCATGTAGCCTCGGAGACCTTCTTTCTTCCCCCACTCCCTTAGTTTCATTTCAGCTATGGGCCAATCCTCCAGGAACCCAGTCCACTGCGGGCAGTGGACCCCAACAAGTGTATATATGTATCAGTGGTGTGTGTGTATATTTGTGTGTGCCTGAGAATGTGAGTGTATGTTTGTATGAGTGGTGTGTGTTTGTGTGTGTGTGTGGTCCATTGGAGTGGCTACTGCTGGAGATGCAAACCCTGCAGGACAGGATGTAGGAGAGAAGAAAAACTTGGGAATGATGCGCTTTCAGCAGGACAGGAAGCCAGAGCAGCAGGGAGGCCGAGCTCAGTTAGCCTGCAGCAGGATCTTAACCACTGCACAGCTGTGTTCCAGGGCAGGGTCTCCTCAGAGAGGCAGCTCTTTCCGGCTGGGCAGTGGTTGGGGATGGGCAGGGCTACAGATTTTTTTTTTTTTTTAAATTTTTTCGAGACAGGGTTTCTCTGTATAGCCCTGGCTGTCCTGGAACTCACTTTGTAGACCAGGCTGGCCTCGAACTCAGAAATCCGCCTGACTCTGCCTCCTGAGTGCTGGGATTAAAGGCGTGTGCCACCACTCCCGGCTAAGGGCTGCAGATTCTTAAAGCAGCCCCTCTTGCCCCTGCATCCCCCTCCCAGCAGCGATCGCTAATCTATGAATGAGGCAGCCTGGTGGACCAGGTGCTCTTCGCTTCCTGTTCCTCTAGGGGCACTGTTCTGTCCTGGCAGCCAGCCAGCACTCTTGGCTCCTGGCCTGGGTGACCCACTGACTTTCTGCGTCTAAGAAGGAAGAGCTGTGTCTAAGACTTGTCCAGGACCACTCTGGTGTGGGAGAAAGGATGAGAAGAATGTGTTGGCCAAGCAGAGGAAAGGCTACAGAGCAGGCTTATCTCTTTTGAGGATGTCCCGCTGGGATGAGGGAGAGAGCAGGCAGCTGGAAGCATCTCCCTCTTCTGCCCTCTGCATTCACTGTCATTACCATGCTTGTAGTAGGGAAGTTTCCTTCTTTTCCTGTGTGTGCCACTGTGTGTGTCTGTCTATGTTTGTGTTGCAGAAAGAACCCATCACCATCTTCTATAAGGAAGACGGTCATCCAGGCAGTGTTTAGACTGCCTGAGGGCGCTCCCATGGGAGGGAGGCAGGGTGATGTTTGTTTAAACTGGTCACCTCCTCAAGTTCTCACAGGACACTGAGTGAGGTGAATAAATAATGTTTGCTCTCTCAGCTGCCAAGGTTCTCTCTCCTTCCTTTTAAATTTTTTTTATTATTATCTTTAATCTTTTTTCTTACAGTTCAGTTGTCATCCCCCGCCCCCAGTCTGCCCTCTGACAGTTCCTCATCTCACCCCATTCCCCTCTCTCCATGAAGATGTCCCTACACACCTATGCCCTCCTACCCCGCCTAACCCCCGTCCCCACACTCCCTGGGGCCTCAAGTCTCTCGAGGGTTAGGCACATCTTCTCTCACTGAGGCCAGGCCAGGCAGTCCTCTGCTGTATATGTGTTGGGAACTTCAGACCAGCTGGTGTATGCTGCCTGGTTGGTGGCTCAGTGTCTGAGAGATCTTGGGGTCCAGGTTATTAGAGACTGCTGGTCTTCCTATGGGGTCACCCTCCCCTTCAGCTTCTTCAATCCTTCCCTTAATTCAGCCATGGGGTCCCCAACTTCAGTCCATTGGTTGGGTGTAAGTATCTGCGTCTGTCTCAGTCAGCTAGCTTGTTGGGCCTCTCAGAAGGCAGCCATGCTAGGCTCCTGTCTGTAAGCATACCATAGTATCAGTAATAGTGTCAGGCCTCGGAGCCTACCAAGGGTCCCCTTTAATGCATGATGGACCTGGGACAATGGTCTGCATTTGATCTTGGTGGGACTCTGAAGCAGCCACAAAGCTCGTCCTAGATGATAAAACATTTCTCCTGTAATCTTGTCCCCACAGACTATTAGTGAACTGCTTCTTTGGTTTAGTACTCTTACCTTTGGAAATTCGGAGGCACTCTCGTATATATAAATTCTAGGAATTTGTCAGCCAGGGCTTTCCCCCAGTGGATACCATTCTGAATGAGCTGGGTCTGAGAAGTCAGAACTTAGTTTTCTAAGCCAGGTCAGGAACTTGAATCAAGATGAGAAAAGCGGGGAGTTTGGCTTGTCCTGTGCCCCACTGACTGGGAGCTGATGAGCACCATGCCTTCCTTCAGGCCCATGAGTGGGTCAAAATGGGACAAGAATGGGTCAAAAGGGACCCCAGAGTCCTGCCAAGATGAAGTGCAGACCATTGTCCTGGGTCCATCATGCATTAAAGGGGACCTTTGGTAGGCTCCAAGGCCTGACACTATTACTGATGCTATGGTATGCCTACAGACAGGAGCCTAGCAAAATCTTTGAGGAAGAGCTCAGACACGGGGCATCTGGATCATAGAAGCTCGGTGTAAAGGCTCCTCTTGTCCTAGAGACTATTAGGGTTCACGGTTAAGTGCAGCTCGGCAGGATGATGCTGGCACCCTTAGAGAACTATATTTATCCTTTTCCGCCTTCTCCTGTCCAGGGTGCTGGAGAAGGGAGTGGGGGGAGGAGAACTGGCCGCCAGAGCTAGTTGACATGCGCAGAAGCAAGGAGTCAGAGGACAAAGGGTGGCGCCCACTAGATTTCCCAAGTAGCTTCTGCACAGCAGGGGCTGCAGCCACCTCCCCACCTCCCAAAGGTTCTTTGTGGCTAAAATAAAATAGAAGCAATTAAACAGTAAATAACGAGTTACTGGCTGGGGGAGGGGGGAGGGGGAGCTCCTAGAGTATTGATTAAAGGCCTACAAGAATAAATTGTCATCCTTTTAGGCTTATCTGGGCTTACATTTTACCACTAATTAAAGTTCACCCAGGGAGTGTTCCCTGCAATATAGAGAACTCTGGTGGATTTCAGAGGCAGTTGTTCACAGAGGGGAGTGGAGACGGCTTGTAAGAGAAGCCCGTGGTCTCGCACATCCCAGCCTTTAGCAGCATTGCTACCACCTGTGTTGCTACTTCAAGTCCCCAAAGACTGCCTACCATGCCTGATGGTAAAGGGAATTTTCTTGCCTGTTATTTCTTGAGGTTGAACTCACTGGTGACAGGAAGCTGACCGGGTATTTCCCCCAATGGCGCTACAATCACATCTAAATGGGAAATAGAATACAGTCAACTCTCATTTGTGTTGAGCAGAGGCCGCCTCGTTATTTGGAGGACAGATTGCTTGGAAGAGCTGGACGGAGGCAGAGATGCTTCGCACTGCCAGATCTGTGATATGCCTTGATGAATATTATTTGTTTCCAATGCAAATGTTAAAATTAATCATTGGTTTGCTGCGGGCTGCCGATGAACAGGCTGAGACTATCTGACTAGTAAGTACCTAGCTGAGATGAATGTATTCCAGGGAAAGCTTGGTATGATATCAATTATCTCATGTGGGAGAATTAAGAGAGAGAACCGCTCATCACAGCCAGTTCGTCTTCTCCAGCCATGGATGAAGAAGCTGTTCTTAGCTGGACTGCCGTATTGTCCTCTAATACGCGAGTGGGGTCAGAAGTGTTCCCATTTTATAAGGCAGATTCTTGGATAAAATGTATGGTATGTGTGCACATATATACACGAATACCTGTTGGAAGGTATTAAAAGATACAGGTGCTTACATTTCATGCAGAATCTTGGTGTTCAGAAGAAACAGCAGTGGCGTGTGGCCTCAGTTTTGCTGAGCCATTAACACAATGGATAACAGTGTTTGCAAACTGAAAACAACATCAGACTTCAGAGGAGGCAAAGTCAAGTAGAAGAGCGACCTGGAGTCAGCATCATTACACCTCAACCTCTATCTCCTTCCTCACAAAAGCAAACAAAATGAAACCCATAACAATGTAGCCCAAGATGACACACACCTGCCAGATCCGGTTTCTCTTTGTAGACAAGCCTGGGGAAGTATAGCAAAGAGGTGATACTGAGGGCACCAGGACGACCAATGCTTCCCTTAGATGGACTGAACTTCACACAAGTGTAGTCTTAGCTTATCTAAGATAGGTGTAAGAAAAGGAGGCCAGTGCTAAGGCCAAGATCAAGAGGACCTTGGATGATTAAAGATGTTTAACATTTCTTTAGGTGCTTCTTGGCCATTTGATAGTCCTCAGTTGAGAATTCTTTCTTTAGCTCTGTACCTCATTTTTAATAGGGTTATTTGATTCTCTGGAGTCCAGCTTCTTGAGTTCTTTGTATATATTGGATATTAGCCCTCTATTGGATGTAGGATTGGTAAAGGTCTTTTCCCAATCTGTTGGTTGCCATTTTGTATTATTGACAGTGTTCTTTGCCTTACAGAAGTTTTGCAATTTCATGAGGTTCCATTTGTCATTTCTTGATCTTAGAGCATAAGCCATTGGTGTTGAGGAAAATTTCCCCTGTGCTCATGTCCTCGAGGCTCTTCCCCACTTTCTCCTCTATTAGTTCCAATGTATCTGGTTTTATGTGGAGGTCTTTGATCTCTAGGACTTGAGCTTTGTACAAGGAGATGAGAATGGATTGATTTGCACTCTTCTACATGCTGACCACCAGTTGAGCCAGCACCATTTGTTGAAAATGCTGTCTTTTTTTCGACTGGATGGCTTTAGGTTCTTTGTCAAAGATCAAGTGACCATAGGTATGTGGGTTCATTTCTGGGTCTTCAATTCTATTCCATTGACCTACCTGCCTGGCTCTATACCAAGACCATAACATTTTTATCGCTATTGTCTGTAGTACAGCTTGAGGCCAGGGATGGTGATTCCCCCAGAAGTTCTTTTATTGTTGAGAATAGTTTTCAATATCCTGTGTTTTTTGTTACTACAAATGAATTTGCAAATCGCTCTTTCTAACTCTATGAAGAATTGAGTTGGAATTTTGATGGGGATTACATTGGATCTGTAGATTGCTTTCAGCAAGATGGCCACTTTCACTATATTAATACTGTCAACCCATGAGCATGGAAAATCTTTTCATTTTCTGAGATCTTTGACTTCATTCTTCAGAGATTTGAAGTTCTTGTCATATAGATATTTCACTTGTTTGGTTAGAGTCACTAAGATATTTTATATTATTTGTGACTATTGTGAAGGGTGTTGTTTCCCTAATTTCTTTCTCAGCTCTTTTATCTTTTGAGTAAAGGAAGGCTACTGATTTGTTTGAGTTAATTTTATATCCAGCCACTTTGCTGAAGTTGTTTATCAGCTGTAGGAGCTCTCTGGTAGAATTTTTGTCATTGCTTATGTACACTATCATATCATCTACAAATAGTGATATCTTGACTTCCTCCTTTTCAATTTGAATCTATCGATCTCCTTTTGTTGTCTAATTGCTCTGGCTAGGACTTGTGAGTACTATATTGAATAGGTAGGGAGAGAGTAGGCAGCCTTATCTTGTCCCTGATTTTAAAGGGATTGCTTTGAACTTCTTTTTTTTTTTTTCCCCTTGGTTTTTCGAGACAGGGTTTCTCTGTATAGCCCTGGCTGTCCTGGAACTCACTTTGTAGACCAAGTTGGCCTCGAACTCAGAAATCCGCCTGCCTCTGCCTCCCAAGTGCTGGGATTAAAGGCGTGTGCCACCACGCCCGGCTTGCTTTGAACTTCTAACCATTTAGTTTCATGTTGGCTATTGGCTTGCTATATATTGCTTTTATTATATTTAGGTATGGACCTTGAATTCCTGATCTCTCCAAAACTTTTAACATGAATTGGTGTCATATTTTGTCAAGGGCTTTTTAAGTATCTAATGAGATGATTATTTGGTTTTATTCTTTGAGTTTGTTTATATGGTGGATTACATTGATGGATTTCCATACATTGAACCATTCCTGCATTCCTACTTGATCATGGTGGACGATCATTTTGATGTGTTCTTGAATTTGCTTTGGGAGAATTTTATTCAGTATTTTTGCATTGATATTCATAAGGGAAATTGGTCTGTAGTTCTCTTTCTTTGTTGGGTCCTTTTGTGGTTTAGATATCAGTGTAACTATAACTTCATAGAAATAATTTGGGTAGTGTTCCTTCTGTTTCTAGTTTATGGAACAGTTTGAGAAGTATTGGTATTAGGTCTTCTTTGAAGGTCTAATAGAATTTTGCACTAAAACCCTCTGGCCCTTGCCCTTTTTGGTTGGGAGACTTCTAATGACTGCTTCTATTTTGGGGGGATTATGGGGGCTATTTAGATGGTTTATCTGATCTTGATTTAACTTTGGTGCCTGGTATCTGTTTAAAAAATCATCCATTTCATCAAATTTTTCCAGTTTTCTTGAGTACAGGTTTTTGTAGTAGGATCTGATGATTATTTTTGAATTTCCTCAGTTTCTGTTGTTATATCTCCCTTTTCATTTCTGATTTTGTTAATTTGGATGCTATCTCTGTGACCCGTGGTTATTCTGGCTAAGGGTTTATCTATCTTGTTGATTTTTTCAAAGAACCACCTCCTGGTTTTGTTGATTCTTTGTATATTTCTTTTTGTTTCTATTTGGCTGATTTCAGCCCTGAGTTTGACTATTTCCTGTGTCTACACCCTTTGGGTGTATTTTTTTCTTGAGCTTTCAGATGAGCTGTTAAGCTGCTAGTATATGATCTCTCCAATTTCTTTTTGGAGACTCTCAGGGCTATGAGTTTTCCTCTTAGCACTGCTTCCTTTATGTCCCACAAGTTTGGGTATGTTGTGGCTTCAGTTTCATTAAATTCTAAAAAGTCTTTAATTTCTATCTGTATTTCTTCCGTGACCAAGTTATCATTGAGTAGATAGTTATTCAGCTTTCACATGTATGTGGGCTTTTTGTTGTCTTTGTTGCAACTGAAGACCAGCCTTTGTCCGTGGTGATCTGATAGAATATATGGTATTACTTCAATGTTCTTGTATCTGTTGAGGTTTGTTTTGTGTCTGAGTATATGGTTGATTTTTGAGAAGGTACCTTGAGGTGCTGAGAAGAAGGTATATTGTTTTGTTTTAGGGTGAAATGTTCTGTAGATATCTGTTAAATCCATTTGGTTCAGTACTTCTTTTAGTTTCACTGTGTCTCTGTTTAGTTTCTCTTTTTACAATCTGTCCATTGCTGAGAGTGGAGTGTTGAAATCTCCTACTACTATTGTGTGAGGTTCAATGTGCACTTTGAGCTTCAGTAATGTTTCTTTTACAAATGTGAGTTTCTTTGCATTTAGAGCATAGATGTTCAGAATTAAGAATTCATCTTGGTGGATTTTTTTCCTTTCATAAATATGTAGTGTCCTTCCCCGTATTTTTTTTTTTAAATTTTGGTTGAAAGTCTATTTTATTGGATAATAAAATGACTACTATTCCATCTTGTTTCTTCGGGGACATTTGCTTGGAAAAAATTTTCCCAGTCTTTCACTTTGAGGTAATGTCTGTCTTTGTCACTGAAGTGTGTTTCCTGTATGCAGCAAAATGCTGGATCCTGTTTGCTTATCCAGTCTGTTAGCCTATATATTTTATTGGGGAATTGAGTCCATTGATGATGAGAGATATTAGGCACCAATGATTGTTCGTTCCTGTTATTTTTGTTGTTAGATATTTGTGTATTTCTCCTCTTTTGGGTTTGTTGTGAAAAGATTAATTTCTTGCTCTTTCTTGGGTGTAGTTTTCCTCCTGTGTTGGACTTTTCCTTCTATTATCCTCTGTAGGGTTGGATTCGTGGAAAGATATTGTTTAACTTTGGTTTAGTCTTGGAATACCTTGGTTTCTCCATCTATGGTAATTGAGAGTTTTGCTAGGTATAGTAGCCTGGGCTGGCATTTTTGTTCTTTTAGGGTCTGTCTCACATCTACCCAGGATCTTCTGGCTTTTATAGTCTCTAGTGAGAATTCTGGTGTAATTCTGATAGGTCTGCCTTTACCTTTATATTTTACTTGACCTTTTTGCCTTCAGTATTCTTTGTTTATTTTGTGCATTTGATGTTTTAATTATTATGTGATGAGAGGAATTTCTTTTCTGGTCCCATCTGTTTTGTTTTCTATAGGCTTCTTGTATGTTTATGGGCATCTCTTTCTTTAGGCTAGGGAAGTTTTCCTCTATAATTTTGTTGAAGATGCTGGTCATTTGAGTTGAGAATCTTCATGCTCTTCTATAACCATTATTCTCAGGTTCATTCTTTTCACTGTGTCCTGGATTTCTTGAATGTTTTGAGATAGAATATTTTTGCTTTTTGTATTTTCCTTGACTGCTGTGTCGATGTCTTCTATGGTATCTTCTACCACTGAGATTCTCTCTTCAATCTTTTGAATTTTGTTGGTGATGCTTGCACCTGTGACTCCTGCTCTATTTCCTAGGTTTTCCATCTCCAGGGCTGTCTCCCTTTGTGTTTTCTTTAATGTTTCTATTTCCATTTTTAGATCCTGGACAGTTTTGTTTAATTATTTTACCTATTTGATTGTGTTTTCCTGTATTTCTTTAAGGGATTTTTATGTGTTTCCTCTTTAAAGTCTTCTGCTTGTTTACTTGTGTTCTCCTGTGTTTCTTTATGGGATTGATTTATGTCCTTCTTAAAGTCTTCTATCATTTTCATGATATGAGAATGTAGATCTGAATCTTGCTTTATAGGTATATTGGGGTATCCAGGACTTGCTGTTGTGGGAGAACTGGGTTCTGATGTTGCCAAGTCAAGTTGGTATCTATTGCTTATGTTCTTGTCCTTGCCTTTTGCCATCTGGTTATCACTGGTGTTATCTGGCTTCCCTGTCTCTGATGGAGCCTGTTCTTCATGTGAGCTTGTGATCCTGTGATCTTGGATATGTCAGGATACCTGGGGAGTCAAGCTACAACTGGGGTGTGGGCTGTGTATGTTTGGATTCAGAGCAAAGGCTCTGCTCCCAGCACAGATGGAAACTGGAAGGCGTGTGGGTCTTTGGCTGGTGGGGTATCTGCTTCCTAGTATTACAGGGGTCCCAGTTATGCCAGGTATTGTGGCAGGGTTTGGGGTCTCACCTGTGATCCTGAATGTGTTAGAATACCTAAGGAGTCAAGTTGGAATGGGGGTGTGGGCTATGTGGGTTTGTGTCCAGAGTCCAGGCTCTGCTCCCAGCACAGGTGGAAATCAGAAGGCCAATATACTTCCTCTTGTGGTAACCTCTAACTATAAATTCATTTTTGTTGCTATTTCATAACTGTAATTTTGCTACTGTTATGAATAGTAATATAGATATCTGTGTTTTCTTTTGGTCTTAGGTAACCCAAAGGAATCACAAGCCACAGGACTGCTGACTGAAAAAAACTCAGGATGAGAACATGAAATATTCCTACTGTATTCAAAATGTTCCTCAATACGCATGTTGAAGTCATTCTGTGTTTTACGATGAGCATCATGTAGCAGAGCTGACTACAGTGTGGGTATTTAAAGATGTTTCTAAACCGCTTGTATCCTATGTGTGTAACAATCAATGCCCTCCCATGTCACTCTGCTTCCCTTAAATATGATTTTACCGTTCTATTATGTGCCAATTCATTTGTATCATTTTATTTTATTATATAGGACAGCTTTGTTCTCTGTCACTATATGAAACAGTGCCTTAAATCTTTCCTGGCTTTAGTTTTCCAGTGCATATGTACATCACACCAGTTAGCTGTCAGTGCCACTCACCCCAGTCTCTACTGTAAGTTCCACTAAAGATTGTTCCTTCAATCATGGTCTTTGATGAAGAGTTTCCCAGCTTTCCAAAGGATGTACAAAGCCACCTTTACAACAATAACATTCAACTGATGACTGATCAACTATGCCATTTTAGTTCTTTAGAAAGCTAAAGTCATAGGCCATTAACTCACTGGACACCCCAGGAAAGCTAGAACTACTGTCTAAAGAGAGGTAAGACAAGAGCTCTCATTACTTTGGGGCAGAAGCTACCACATAGAAGACACAATTTCTTGAAAGGTATTCAAGTATAATGTGGTCTATGATGAGATCATAAAGTCCTCTGGAGTAACAGAGACTCATTCTCCAATGGACTGTGCTCTGTAGCCCTTGTAAGGCTGCTCTTAAGAAAGGCAAGAAACAGAAAAATTGTGGGAAAACCTTCTTTACCATGTAGATCTGGGAAAGATGGGGGCTTTGGTAAAGACTTGTAGCTTCTGGGTCCTCATTGCCCATATCCCATGTATATCAGCTGATAAACCTCAAAGGGGAAGCTGACAAACCTTGTCACCCTCATAACGCCAGCGAGAAACCCCTGGGTTTGAAAGAAGGGAATAGAAAAGAGGCCTCTTCCAAAATAGAGGGGTCAGGCCATTAATGGTTTTCTGCCACTGGGAGGAGGGCAGGGTGCCTGAGAAGACCTCTCCCAAGATCTAGAGCCACATTCATGTCCATAATTCCAGTTGAGTCAGAGCAGCAGAGAACCTTCTACCCCAGCCTAATTGTTGTTAGGCAACAAGAAAAGCTGGGCCAGGAAAGAAACTCTTACGAGGTGGCCATGAGAAAAAAACAGAATGAAGGTTGAGTAGAATAGTATCTTGTTTCCCAATCCCATCCATAAGCATAAGTAGTCATTAAAATTTTGTAGTCTGCCATATTCTTAGAGTAACCATAGTAACATGCACTCCAACTACATTCTGATTGGTATAATGGAACTTCCTGACACATAAACTAAGAGCCCAGCCAACAAAAGCCAAGGCACAAACACTCTGCTCACTTCCTGCCAGCTCCATATGATATGTAGATTTCAACAAAATTACAAGGCACACAAACGAAAAACAGCATACTGCGAAGTAAAAATTTCTGTGTTTTTTTTTGTTTTTGTTTTTTAAAGAACTCAGTTGTGTCACATGATGTTCTTCTGGAAGCTGTCTTGTGAGAAGGCATGCAATGTTTTGCTGAAAACAGACACTAGAGAGTGTGTGATGTTTAGAAATAATATAAATATAACACCACAAACAGTGAGAGGAGGATCTTGCCTTGTTAGGACATGTAATGCTTCTCTAGTTTCACTTATTTGCTGGTCTTTGCTAGTCTTTGTTTTCACTTTGTAAAAAAGAAATGTGCCAAAAAACTTCTTGTGGTATTCTGGTTAATATTGGCAGCTTTTGCTGACTTGTGCAGATTTGGAGGAGCCTCACTGTTTCTGTGGGATCGAGCCACCACTACTGATTCATGTTTGGTGTTTGCTATTGAACTGGACTGCTGGTACCCTGAAAATGAGGAGTGAAATTTGTCCAAGGAAGTTCTTCTAAACAGGTCCATAACTCCTCTTTCCTATTAACCTTCTTTCACCCCTGCCTCTGGTTGATGGGCTAGAAGGGAGGTTGAAGCATTTAAGAAATATTAAAAACAAACAAACAAACAAACAAACAAGGTTTGGAAAAATCTAAGCCTACAACACTATTATAAAGTGATGTGATGGACAGAACCAAATCCAGTTGTAACGCATGTTGGGACCATCAGCTAGGGTGGTCATGGTACTTACTATTAAGATACTCAAGAGCTATAGAAGAAAACATGGTCTTTCCTCATGGAAGCTGAGGGGTTTCAGCAGAAAAATGGAGTTTAAGAAAACTGGATGACAGTTTTCAGGAGTGTTGGTGGATACGGTGTGGATACATGCCAACAGAAATAACCCTGACAGAAGTACATGGACAACAGAAGGTGTCATGAAAGGAGAACCACAAGAGGAAAAGAGAAGTGATAAGGCAAAAGAAACTTTGAATAGGTAGTGAAGGAGACTTCTAAAATCAATGATGAACACTAAATCACATATCTTACATCTCCAAGAAAATCAGCAAAAATCACTTACTACCTGAACCTACAAGTATATTTAAATTGCTGAAGACTAATCACAAAGAAAATCTTGAAGGCAATCAGAGAAATAAAGATATATCTCATGCATAGAAACCATGAGCCCAATGGCTGATATCTCGACTGAAGTTGTGAGCTCTGGATTGAATCATGTTTCCCTCATATTCATATTCATATTCTAGACATTAGTGTGACAATATTTACAAATTGGGCCAATTTGCAGGCAATAAAGATTAGTTGAAGTCATAAGGGATGGAACTAGATCCAATAGTACTGGTTGTCCACAAAAAAAGAGAAGGGGGCAGCAGAGGTCTGCCCAAGTACATAGGGGAAGGCTATGTGATAATATAGCAACAAAGTGGCTTCTACAAGAAGAGTGCCTCACGTGGAATCTATAAATTTTAGCCTACATATCTTAGAGTAAGCAAATATCTGTTGTTTTGCTTTACTGAGCAGACAGAGGCTGCAGAAAAGCATATTTGAAATGCCGACTGAGAAATTTAGTTAATCAACTCAGAATTCTATACCCTGCAAAACTGTCTTTTAAAATAGAAGGTGAAATAGGCAAAAACTGGGCAAGAATTTATACCAGCATGCCTGTACTACTTCATGAAATATTAAATGAAGTTGTTTAGGAAGAAGAAATATGATTGTTAGCCAAAAATTTTAAGTATGATAATAAACCAAGATTTTTAGAAATGACATAAATGAACACACTTATAAGGTTCATTTTTCTCATTATTGTTTGTCCTAAAAGATAACTGATTGTCTAAAGCCATGCCTATGCTAGTGTACCTCACATTCATAGCAAATGTGTCAGGGTTATTGGAGCTGGAGGGAGGATCAGGGGGGCACTATGTGTAGCCCTCAAGTTACACATAATATGATGTGATAGATTCTAATATATTAAAGAAACATTGTAAGCTAAAGGTGACTGTATAGAATGAAAACCTATAAAGAAGACAACAGTGAGGGTAAAATGTAATCAGAAAAAACCATCCAATTAATTACAAAGAAGGCAGAAAAATAGATAAACCAAAGCAAGAAAATACAAAAACAAAACAAAACAAAAAACAAAAACAAAAACCAATCCCCCCAACTATGGTAGATATCATTGTAACCAGATCAATTCATATTAAATATAAACTATTTAAGCATACTAACAAAGGGAACCACTAGGCAATCAAACAAGACACTGAATGTGCTGTCTGAGAAATTTAAACACAAAGATGCATTGAATGGTCAGTTTTAATTGTCAATTTGACACAATCTAGAATCACCTGGAAAGAGAATCTCAATGAGATTCTCAATGTCTATATCAGGTTGGCCTATGGGCATGTCTGTAGGGGGTTGTCTTGATTATGTCAACTGAGATGGGAAGACCCCCGTGTGTGTCGCCATTCCCTGAGCTGTCTAAGAGTGGAGAAAGGAATGCTGAGTGCAAGCATGACTATATTGATCTCTTTCTGCTCTTGACTGTGGATGTCAGGTTTCTAGCTGCTTCAAGCACATGCTGCTGTGAACTCTCTGATATCATGACTATAATCTGGACTTAGTAAAAACAACTCCATTTCTCTTCAGTAGCTTCTTGTCTGGATATTTTAATCACAGCAACAGAAATGAATTAAACATTAAATGAAAACCAAACCATAACTGTATGTGTAATTAAAGAGTGTTGTTAGAACAAAGGAAGCATGAATGACCTCTCAAGTGGTGGGCAGGTAGCCAAGTATCTTCTTCCACACTAGGCTGAAGTGGGAATTTCTGGTTTCTTTGAAGCCTCAGTTATGTCATGTGCTATTTTGCTGAAGCAAAATATTTTTGAGAGGACACATGATATTTAAAAATATATAAATATAACCCTACAGTCAGTGATGAGACTCTTTCATTGGTTCTTCCTGTAGAGCAGTGCTCATCTTTGCTTGTTGTGACTTCACAGAGAGTAAGTTGCCAAAAAACTTCTGGTGATATCCTGGCTGCTTCTTCCTGCTTCTGTGGACTCATGCCGATTCAGTGGAGCCTCACGGTTTCTTCTAGATCGAGCTGCTGCTACTGATCTGTGTTTGGTGTTTGCTGACTAGACTGGACTGCTGCTACTGATTCACGTTTGATGTTTTTGGTCTGGACTGCTGATATCCTGACAACAAAATTTGGGATCTTCCCAAAGAACTACTTCTCAACAGGTTCACAACTCCCTTCACTGTTATCTTTTCTTTTCCCTACCTCTGATGGGTGGGCTAGAAGGGAGGTTGAAGCATTAAAGAACTCTAAAGTAGGTTTTGAGAAATCAGCAAAGCAAAAATTAGGCTTTGCTTCTGAGAGGATAGGTATTGGAGACATTCCTTGTAGTTGTCTTGATCCTTTAGTTTCTCATGAAACACTCCAAGGGACAAAAGGCCCCAAGACAGTTGTTTTGAGAAAATCAATTTAGAGTCTCTTAAACAAACTGGGCTGTGTATGAGGAGGTGGTTCCATGGTATGGCATAAGCAGTGTGTCTGTGTATGTGATCCATCAGCAAGCTCTTTGCAGTGGAGAGAGTGTGACCAAGATAGGGAATGCAGTTTTTATAAGTCGGGTCATCTAATACAGGACATCAACATTTAAAAGACATTTATTTATTTATTTATTTATTTATTTATTTATTTATTTATTTATAGGCAGGGTCTTCCTATATACCCATGGCCATCCTGAAATTCACTGTGTAGACCAGGTTGCCCTCAAACTCACAGAGATCCACATGCCTCTGACTCTTGATTTGAGTTGTGTGCCACCATGCCAGTCTTAGAAAGGTATCTTTTATATCTATTTTTTAAAAGTAAAATATGAATTATTTTGGGCAAATTACCCACTTACAACATTCAAACCTAGCTTCCCAAGGTCTTGCAGACTCCCAGTCTGTGTCCATCAATCCCACCAGCTCTAGCACGTGGTGATGATAGTGCATGGACCTCAGTGTCCTGATGAATAGACACTGCCCACTGTCTCCCTTCCCACAGTGCCCGAGTAAGTCCTCAGGATCCGTGCTGTCGTTCATTCATCTCCTAGGGCAGGAAGCAAAAGCCCAGCAAGGAGGAATAGAAACAATGGTGGATCCCTGACTTTCGCCACTCAGGTGAGAGCTGGTGTATAAAGCAGGCAAGAGCTCACTGAGTCTGGAGCTATCTCTCTAGTTGTGTGGAAATATTGGCTAATGCGACAACCTGTGTAGAGGGCACACTAGCATGTTGTTTGTTTGTTTGTTTGTTTGTTTGTTTGTTTCCCCATGGAGGTGTTTAAGAAGTTCATTGTCAGACAATACTTACAAGAACCATGGTGCCAGCCTTTGTGTGCAGTGCTCCGGTGCCTACTTTGTCTCCTCCTCCACTGCTTCTTCTTCCTTCCCGGTCCTGCCCCCCACTTCTATGCCACCCCCACTGCCTTTCCTTCTCCACTCCACTGCTGCTCCTTCTCAACAGCAGATGTGTGTATATCAAGGCATGCTTCTCTGTCAAATCCAGAGATGTCCCTGACCGACAAGAGAGAGAGAGCCAGATGGGAAGTGCAAACTGTGAATAAATCAATGTGTGGAGCATTCTGAGTGTCTATAGATGTAGGACCTCTGAACATTTGCACAGATGGAAGACAAGAGAGGTCTTGGCCCTTGGAGACACTTGGGAAATTGGGACTGTTGTTTCAAAGGGACTCAAGATGGAAATGTTTCTGAGAAATCTTTTGGTGTTCCTCTGACCCCTGTTACAGTTGTCTCTCAAGTCCTTGGTCATAAAGCAGCTTTTGTTCATTCTGGCTGCAGCTTTGGCATGTCAGCCTCTTTCTACTGTCCTCTTTATAGTATGTAGTGATCTCCAGATCAGTTAGATGGTACAGTTGCAAATTCCTGCACTTTCTGCCTGGCTCCATTACTTTGAGCAGTCTTGCTCTCCAGAGTCCATATTGGTCTGTTTGCTTTACCTGTGCAACCAAGTCATCCCAAATTAGTGGCTGAAACCTGAATGCCTATGCTCCTTGCAAACCTGCAGGTTGCATTGGACTTGGTATGGGGTGCAATGTGAACCTCACTCAGCATCCTTTGAGGAAGCCCAGAGGCCACAGCTGGAACCTCTGAAGTCAGGTCATACTCTCTTGCTTGTTCTCACATTTTTTGTCACTTGCTTTGGTGGTTGGTACTGGATGTTTCTGAAACCTCATCTGGGGCTCTTCCCTGGAACTCACTTCCTGGGTCTTTGAGGCAGTGTGGCAGCTGGCTTTCTAGGGCCCTCCATGACTTGTGTTTCAGAAAAAGAAAATATAGTCCTTGTGGTTTGCATAGGCTTAGAGCTTACCAGAGGTTTGAGTATTGAAAGCTTCACCCCGGTATGGAAAGTGGAGATAGTTAAGGTACCCTCATGGGACTCCTGAGTTCCAGGGTTGCTAGAAAAGCCCACATCTCTCCCTTGCTCATTCTGGCATGCACTCCTGCCATGGCATCCTTACCAGACTGAGCTGATGTTGCTATCTTCAGATCCTTGAGTTGGATGAGCTCCTTGTCTTTAAAGTAAGTAGCTTACTCTGGGTAATTTGTTACAGTAATGGCTGGACTAATGTAGCTCTGGAAGTCACTTCAGGAGTTTATTCATGAAATATTCTGGGAGGGACAAAGTAGTTACTTCCAGGTTCAAGGCAAATAGACATGGCCTCTTGATGTCAGGAGTAACATACATCGGAAGTGTGCTGTGTGCATTTCTGGAGACTATATTTATCTCCAAGTATTAATGGTCTCCAGAAGGCCCCAAGTTCACCCCCTGGCCCTCTGCCTTGCTTTCTTAGCTCTTACTGCCCTCAGCCCACCCAGAACTAACCTTTTCAGATGCTGAGGATAAACAGGGTATAAGCTGTATATCTTCATATCCCTGTGTCCAAACAAACAGAGAGGTCGGAGGTGAAACATCCACTCCACAGCCCTAGTGGGTAACTACAAAGCTAAGAAAAGTAAAATAAAATAAGTCCCACAGTCTGACTGGACCTTCCAGAATTTTGGCTCTTGTCAGCAAAAACAGTTAGATTTAGGGACCTGTAGTTAGCAGTGAGATTTAAGATGTTTGGTCATACAAATCAGAAATCATAGGCTTCTTGGGTTAACCAGGATAAATTTATGATAGAGTAGGATCCCATGAGATGAACTAAGATTTCTCTGCCTGCAGGGCCACTTTTCCCTGAGAAATTTTGAATTTCTCATCAAGGTAAAAGACACCATCGGTGATCTCGTTTCTTACTGAGGCAGTGATGTAGCTGTAAAGTGAAGCTCTTCCAGGAAGAGGTCTAGACGTCCCTGACTTTTGCTGTGAAGCTGCTTTGATTTATACACCAGCCAAACTTCCCCGACAAGGGATGATTAAATGGCTAGGACCTGAAATATGGTAGCAGTGGTTGGGACAGGAACTCTCCACCAGGGCCATGTGACCCTGGGCCAGGTGTTCCAAGAAAATTTATAGGTTGAATCAAAAGAAAAATCAAGAAGATGGATGGAAATGAAATAAATAAATTGACATTCTTAAGCCACTGGAAGCCAGACCCTGAAGGAAACTTGTGGAGAACAAAGTAACAGCTTCCAAAGTGCAATGTGCTGTGTAAGTGAGTCCCCTATGTGCACGAGAAATAGAGACGCAGAAGGAATGAACTCCCAGTGTGGGTGGGTCAATGCTGTCTTTAAGACTGCAGCCTCCTTGTTTGCTGTTTTCTCCAGGCACAGTACTAGCTTTCTGCAAATACAATGAAGCAGTGACTGTTTAAATGATGGTCATCAAAAATATTCAGGTGCTTCTCCCCAGACCTAGGAGTGTTGTAGGGTTCAGAATGACTGAACCGGCAGAAAGCACAAAGATTTTGGAAGAATCTTTATTCCTCCCTTATCTTGACTCTTTGAAGTCCTCTTAAATAACAATTAAAATGCAACATGGGAAATGGGATCTTACACACAGGATTCAGTGAGAGCTAAAGGCAAGTGGCATAGTTCACACAGTTCACACAGACACAGACCCCAGTGGCAGCTGGGCTGTTATTACAAATAAGAGAGGGCCATTTACAGAAAATAGAAGTTTATTCCTCACAAGTATGCTCGTGGAGAGGGCCCAGATTGTGGCACCTGCTGGATCTGGTGAAAGTTCTCTCATGTCAGTCATTAATCAAGAAATTGAACCTCAGACTTGCCCACAATCAGATGGGTGCAATTCCTTATTTAGGTTTCCCTTTTCCCAAATGACTCCAGTTGGTCAAGTTGACAAAAACTAAACAGCACAGTGGGTACCTATGTTGTTGCTATTGTACACACATGTACACACGTGTACACACATGTACACAAATGTACACACACACACACACACACACACACACACACACACACACACACACTAGCTCAGAAAGGGAAAGGGTCTTGCTCAAGGTGAACACATTGAAGGATGCTGACCCTTGGCCCAGAGCCATTTCTTCCCTTTTGTGGCAAAGGGACACTCCTGAGCTTGCTCTTGCAATAATTTCTGAAACACATATTTAGTACCAAAAGCCGAAATTTTCTTCCTGATTTCTACATTGATTCCCTCATGGTTGATGCTGGCCACCAAGAAAGAGTGTTCAGTGGAACAGAGAGGAGCCCCTACACACTTAGCATTTCCAGGTGGTAATTGACTTTTTAGACAATTGAAGATGATTTCCCTTTCTTTCTCTTCGCTAATTTATCTCAAATGCTATCTCCCATAGGAATGAATCCTAGTTTTTTTTTAAAGGTCTTAAAAACACTTTCATTTAAAAACCTAATTTGTAGGGACTATTGATTTAATTAGCCCAAGGTCATTTGTTGGATTACTACTGTCTCCATGTTCTCTTCTGGAAATGGGGAGGTGAGAATTGTGTTGGAAGGAGAGTTCATTAGCTTAGTTCCAAGAACAGTCTAGCTAAGGTCTCCTGGTAATGTCTTGCTTGCTTTCCTGTCTGGGTTGACCTCTTCCATCCTTCACTTTTCCTGGCTGCCACAGAAGCTACACAAATCACTGGAAAGCACAGAGATAAGTAGTAGTTAGATGAGGTGGCATCCCAGGAGACTGCTCGACTAGTAAGATGGTCACTGTGTTGTCCACAGCTAAAATGGAAAGACACAACTTTCACCTCAAGGGGACAAGTGAGGTTTTATTTTAGGGCCAAATATGAGCAACTGTGGTTCAGGAACACACGCCCAGGCTATCCCAAAGTCCATGTTCCAATACGGTGTCAGTTTTATGTGTATTTTTTATTTCTATTTTCTGTTTTATGAAGTTTTTAGAGTAACAGAACAAACCCATAAATCAAGATGTTATTAAAATATACTGGTGGCAACATCAGAGAGGTGCACTTCAGCAAAGCAGGAGGACATCCTTTTGGTAGGAGTTAGATGTCACCTGATGCCATTCTTGGCAGAATCCAGGGGTCTGTTTGTATATTCTGGAAGGCCTTACTTCACAGGGATATCAGGTCACACACAAAGGTGGGTAGTAAATAGCTCTTAATGGGGCTGAGAAAGTCTGGCATGAAACACCCCAACCTCTCCGTGGTCATGGAGGTCCTAGCCCGTCAATCAGCCTTGGAGAATGATCAGTGTAGATGTGGCTCTGAGGGAACTTCAGTTAACACAAGGTAGACTTTTCATAGGAGGTGGGTAGAGGACTTTCCCTGTATTTGTTTCCTCATTTCTGCCCATGAGTTTCTGAACTGTGTCTTATGGTAGGGACTGTTGGGATAGAGGAGGACTATCAAGTTGCTGTTTCCAGCAAGTTCACTTTTGCTGAGTGGCAGAGGCTAATGTGGTGGGGGCACAAAGGATGGATGTGGTACCAAAGGGAGCTTACCCTAGTCTGGGGGATAACTTTAAGCATTCAGAACTAATGAGCTGTACTGGTCTGGTGACTGGTGTCTGTTTCTCAGGGCAAGACTTCTAGAGATTTATATGGCTCTGTGCTGGACACCAAGCACCATACCGCCTATCATGAAGGAGTCCTTGAAAGTCCCTGAGCACTGAGAGGCTGAGCTCTACTAGCCCCACACTTATTAATTTGAAAATTCAGATCCCGGCTTTAATGGTTAGATAACACTCCTACCCTTTGTGCCATTCAGGGTTAAGAACACCCTTAGACAGTTTGGTCTGACCCCCCCTATAAATTACTCTATGGGGGACCCTCTCCACTGATAAAAATAGCCTTTGTACATAGTGCTGACTGCTGCTTTCCCAGCCTTTATTCTCTAGGCTCACCAAGGCGCTCAAGTGAGTGAGACAGCGAACATAAAGCAGAAGGCCTACTCAAGAGAAGGAGACCAGAGACCTGCAACCCCCACATCTCTTCCAAGTTAGAGATTTGGTCTACATTTGATGCCGTCGCGCAGAAAACCTTGAGACTCTGTGAAAAGGCCACCCTACTTTCTACTCTTATGAGACCCCTTTTAATAGTGCTTCTGCTTTTAAATTATGTGTGTTAGGCTAGTCGCCTTTGTTGGAACAAAAAGTAGTGCAGTGCTGCCTTTCGTTTTTGAGACAACAGTACCATACCCTAAAAATCAGGTATGTCAGGGAAAAGATCATAACCAGTCCTAAGATTAGGACTATTTACTAGAAGAAGTGGGGAATGAAAGAGTAGTACGTAACCAAAGACAAAATAGAGTCCCTTGTGTCAGGAGGGAAAGTGAACCTTTAAACTAACCGATGGCCCTAGCTACGGGGCAAGCCTTTCCTGGAACAATCACAGAATAGCCAACGCCCTCTGAATGTCACAGCGGATCTCTGTGGAATGTCTCAATGCCCCAGGAGGTTGCCTAAGGTAGCACATGACTTAATTGTTAGGTAGATTACCTCTCCCCCTCCCCCCCTTGTCTCTTACCTGGGTATCTTGCTGATGTTTAAACTAGCCAATCATGTGAAACCGCGCCAATTTCCCCAATCCCCCTACCCCATTGTTATAAAAGCTCCTAATTTTCGAGCCACGAGGTTGACCCCCCTGTCCCCTGCGTGGGATATGGGTCGTCCCAGAGCTCCGATTAAAAATCCCTCTTGCAGTTTGCAAAAAAAAAAAAAAAAAGAAAATTCAGATCCCACGTGTTTTCCTTTGTTGCCAGAGATCCATTTCCCTCAGCTATGTAGTCCATACCAGCTTAAAGCTTCCTCCATTTGGGAACCAAAGGGGCCCTTTATGTTCCAGTCAGATGATAGGAGAGGGGGCCAGAGTTGGTAGGAGCCAGTGGAAAAGGCCTCTACCAGGCAGTGATGAGGACTCAGCATGGCCATCCTCATCTTTCTTGCTTCCTGATCCTAATGTTTCCCTAGTCCCAGACACACCTCAATGCTCTAAATAAAGTACCACATAAGCTGTTGCCCTTGGCCAATCCACCCACTGAGGATGCTGATGTGAAGAGGTTTCTATCTGTGCAGTACTGTGAGGGCAGATGAGGGGAGCTGTGCTTGGGAAAGAGCCTTCCTGTGGACACATGTGTCCTGCAATTATGTAAGGATATATGCTGCCTTTTTCTTCTTTCAATTACTGGATCAAGAAATAATTTTTCTAGCCCTGCTAATGATGTGGGAGTCTAGAAAGTTCAGCTTCAGGAATATGGTAGAAGGCCTTGCATGTTAGTGAGGTTCTCCATGGTCCCTTACATGTTGATGAGATTCACCATGGTCCCTTACATGTTAGTGAGGTTCTCCATGGTCCCTTACATGTTGGTAGGGTTCCCCATGGTCATGAGTATGTAACTGGTGATGGCTTTTGCTCATCTAGCTCATTCACTTATTCAGGAATCTGTGAAGTGCTCACTAGGGTCTTTTTCTTACTTTCCTCTCTAAGTCACTGGTGACACAGCTTGGTCAGGTTTAAGCACTGATGTCAGGCTCGAGAGTTACCATTTTGTCTGGGACTCTTTCTAACCTCTCTACCTCTCTCTGGCAGGAATCTTCTTTCTGTCTATCTCTTAATGCAGACTACACCATTCATTTCCTGATGATCATCTTTCCCTGTGGATGACTTCTTTCTCATGACTTTACCTAATACTAAAAATTTTATGTTGAACACACTCACACATGCACATATATACACACATACACAGATTCACACACATATACACATAGAGATACATGCACACATGCATACATACCCACATAAGCACACATGCATACACACAGAGATTTTCTGTCTTCATCCAGTTTTCATTTTCCAAATCTATAGCTACAACTTCCCTAACCTATCCTGAATAGTTGTAGAAACTAAATTATGTCCAGAACCAAGCATTTCATATTTGCTTGATTACAGTAGCACTTGGCATGATGTTACAAATGTACTAAGTGTTGTTTAATTATTTTATATTATTCGGGTGTTTTGTCTGCATACATGTTTTTGTGTCATATGTGTGCATGTTACCTATGGGGGCCCGAAGAGAGCATTCAGTCCCCTGGAACTGGAGTTACAGACAGTTGTGAACAACCATGTGGGTGCTGGGAACTGAACCTGGCTCCCTGGGAAGAGTAGCCAAGGCTCTTAACCACTGAACATTTTCCCAGCCCCGAATACTAAGTACTGACTAACAGAGCTGTACCAGCATTGGCTAATGTCCCTACAGCCATTCAGAAGGGCTCCTTTCCTTTCCTTTCCTTTCCTTTCCTTTCCTTTCCTTTCCTTTCCTTTCCTTTCCTTTCCTTTTTTCTTTTTTTAAAAATCTTGTCTCCTTTTGGTAACTTGGGCACAGGCATTGATTGGTGACTGATGAAATATTTTGGGGGATTCAAAGTTTTCCTGGGGTGACTAATTAGCCATTCTGACCAAAATAAAATGCAATGGGAACCAATATAATGTTTTGTGTCCATATCTCTCAGATCTAATCTTATAAATGGCCATGAGGAGGGGTGTTTAGTGTGGTACATGTACTTCTAGGGCTTGTGCATTCTGGGGTCACCTACCACTTCTGTCTGTGCAAGAGAATTGACGTATACATTATGATCTCCCACAAAAGCCAGGAGAAAACAAAACAACATCTAACCTTTCAGAAGTCAAGGATGTAGTATGAGCCAGATCTACTTACTTCAGGTGGATTGGCCAAGGGCAACAGCTTATGTGGTACTTTATTTAGAGCATTGGGGTGTGTCTGGGACTAGGGAAACATTAGGATCAGGAAGCAGGAAAGATGAGGGTGGCCATGCTGAGTCCTCATCGCTGCTTGGTAGAGGCCTTTTCCATTGGCTCCAACTACATCTCTGGTCCCCTCTCCTAGCATCATATTGACTGGAACATAAAGGGCCCCTTTGGTTCCAAAATGGAGGAAGCTCTAAGCTGGTGACCTAGGAAGAGGAATGAGAGAAAGACATGGTGATGTCAGATCCTAGTGTGTGAGGGAAGTCACATAGAATTTTCTATCTTAGGGGATAAGTCTTGGTATATCCATCTCTGGTTGGACTTAATCCATCTCCCAGGATCCTCCAGGGTTGGTAGGAATAAGCACCATAAATGGCAGTCTGAAACTGTCCCACTGCTTGACATTTGCAGAAGCTCAACCATAGACTGAACATAATCATTGATCTGTTTCATAGAAGGAAAACTCAGAAGAAAGATAAACAACCAATGTAGTCATTGTTCTTATCTGGTGATAGGCATGGGGTTTCTAACTCTTGACTCCACGAGTTAAAAATGCAGGTATTTACAGGGCCGTCTGTCTCTGAAGGTACAAGGGCAAGGTTCCTGTCTGATTCTTCCAGCTTCTAGACATTGCCAAGGGCTGCCTTACATTGCATGGGCTACAGTTCTGGACTGAATGAAAAAGAGACAGGTAGCTGAACACCAGCATCCATCTCTTCTTGCTGACTGTGGGTGCAGTGTGACCGGCCGCTTCAATATCCTGCTGCCATGACTTACCCACCACAATATAGTTTATCTCCTTGACCTTTGAACCAAAATAAATATTTCCTTAGGTTGCTTTTGTCGGGTGTTTCATCTCAGTAATCAGAAAAATAACCCAGGGGGAAGGGTGTGGGGCTGTCTTTTGTTTTGGCTCACAGTTTGAGAGGATACAGTCCATCATGGTGGAAAGAGCAGCAGCAGGAATGGGAAGTGGCTAATTACATCATGCAATAGTGTAATTATGTAACTAGTCTACAGTCAGTAAGCAGGGAGGGAGCAGGAAGTGGGGCAGGGATGTCAAACCCTGAGTCTTCCCTCCCCTCTAAAGACCTACTTTTCCCAGGGAAACTTTAACTCGTAAAGGTTCCACGACCATCCCAAACTGCAAGACCAAGTGTGCAAACACATGAGCCTGTGGGAGACACTTCAGAATCAAGGCTGCCAGCTGGTGACTGGCAGTCAGTATTTGAACGAAGTACCTGAGACATACCCACTTTGATCTGCCTGTGGCTGCCTTTCTGACTTTTCTGTTTCCTATGGTTCCTGCAGCTTTGCCCTTGGGCAGGGCCTTCTGGAAAGCAAACCTCAGAAACTAAAGCCAAGCTGCTGGTTTACACTAAATCCTAAAGAGAAAATCTGACCCTGTGATCAGTGGGAATAATCTGGTTCTTATCATAACAGTCTTCCTTTACTCTTGCTGCAGCTGTTGTTATTTTCTACTGGGAAAATATCTCCTAAGATGTTGTTTGCGGTTCTGATAAATTGATGGCTTCTAAATGAAGTGCTGTCCAGGCTGGCTGTTATGAATTCTGCTGGAGCAGCCCATTGCATTTTGGCAAGAGCATCCACTTGGGGTGAGCCCTGTATTAGCATTTTAATTGCTGTCTGATTGCTTTCCTGTTGCCAGACTCAGCCCACAAAGGTACAGCCAGCAAGTTTCAATTAGTTCTTATCCTGTGATTTACGGGGTCTATAAAGAGCATCTCCCTGTAGCACTTGGAAAGTAATACCCTTAATGTACTAAAAGCAATATAGAACATTAAAGAAAAAGAATCGGCCGTACGAAGGTGTGGGTACCCAGCTGTGCTGGGAAAGGTCCTGTTTGAAGGATGTCTTTCTTGGTTGGCTTCTCACTGAAACAAAATGAGACACAAAATCCAGAGATCCTCTGAAGCCCACACTAAGCCTTGTCTCCTTAATGTGAAGGTATTAGTCAACTCTTCCCCTTTGGTATGTTTTATTTTCTGGGACAGCTAGTTCATCAGAATGACATGTACCTGCGGTGTGGACTTCTTGTATACCTCCCCTATGAAGCCCCCTCTTAGGTTCACAAGTGTTTTCCACTCTCCAGGCCACCTGCTTGCTTTAGTTGCCATTCCATGTGTTAGTTTTTCCTTGTTGTCTGTGGTTTTTTTTGTATCTTCAAAATAGATGGACTGGGAGATGGCTCAATTAGTAAAAGTGCTTTCTGTGCAAGGATGTGCCCCACATGTGCATACAATGCATTCACATAGACATGTGCATGCATGTACACACACACACACACACAAACACACACACACACACACACACACACACCAATGACAAAATGGACAGATGGCCCAAATAGATATTTTACATCAATGAAGGTAAAGTAGCCAACAGGTGTTTGAAAAGATTCTTGATATTAGAATTGGTAAGAAGATTACAAGACAAGTTTATAAAGAGATGCTACCTCACATCTATTGAGATGATTGTCACCAACAGACAAAACATAACAAATGTGGACCAGAAGTGGAGAAAAAAGAATCCCAGCACACTATTGTGGGAAGTACATTGTGGCAGCCATGATGGAAAGTAGTATAGAGGCTCCTCCCAACATCCCAAAACTGAAAGCACAGCTAGCATGGTCCAAGAGGTCCACTTGGGGGCAGTGCTGGGGTCATCTGTCAGGCCAAGTCTGCAGCACCTTCCTGACCCTTGCTGACTTCCTGCCCCAATTTTCTTTCTCTCTTGATGTGAACTAAAGAATCCAGAATTTCCCTTCCACATGGCAGATTTCAGGAACTGACATTCTCCCCACTCATGTCTCTCTGTGTGAGAGCTGCTTAAGAAACTCTGACCTGCCTGGTCTCATAGAAGGGCCTGCTGAACCTCATTCTGTGCCCAGCCCAGAAGGAAGGCCTGCTCCTTGGAGGCTGACAATCTGGTGGATAGGCTTGAGGTCCTCACTGGTCTGCTCCCATAGATCAGATTCTCTTGTCTACTCAGTTGATCCTGAGTGGCAGAAGTGGTTTCCCCCAAACTTTGGAAGTATTCATTTTCAAAGGATCTGCTAGCCAGGGCCATGCCATTTTGAAAGGCTCCTCCATTTTTGATGACCCAATGTTCTTCAACTGCTACTTGTTGGCTACCTCTAGCAACAGCCAATTGCGGGCCAAACCAGAAGCCTTTCCATCTTCCTCCCCTCTTTCTATAAGCAGGGATCCACTCTCCATGTGAGCCTAAGCCCTGAACATGTCAGCTGCTGTTTGGTTTTGGCACTAATAAATTCTTGAATAAAATTCTTGTTCCAAAAGATAATTGATATCAAGTTCCCCTTGACTCTAAATTCGAAATACTTCAGATTCTACAACACATGAGACTTGAACTACATGTGATTCTCCTTCTCCTTAAATTTAGTTCTTTGTGTATACGTGTGTTTGTGTGAGTATACATGTGTGTACATGTGTGTGCTTGTGTGAGTATACATGTGTGTGTTTGTATGTATGGGTATATATATATATATATATATATATATATATATATATATATATATATATATATATACATACATACATATACATGTGTGTGTGTTTGTGTGTGAGTATATATGTGTATACATGTGTGGTATGTGTGTACAGGTATGTGTGTGTTTGTAAGTGTGAGTATACATGTGTGCATGGAGGACAGAGGTCAATCTAGGGTGTTGTTCTTGTCTTTTGAGATAGGGTCTCTCACTGGCCCAGAGCTCATTAGGCCAGGTTGGCTAACCAAGAGCCTCAGGAATCCTATTGTCTCTGTCTCCCCAGAGCTGAAATTACAAGCATGTGCTTCCATACCTGGCTTTAATGTTGGCTCTGCATATAGAACTCAGTTCAACATGCTTAGGTAACAGCCACTTCATTGACTGGACCACCTCCTCAGTCTTCTGTTATGTTTTTATTATGCTCAAAGCTTACCTTTCATGATGGAAGTCCAGGCTTCCACCTGACACTGAAGACTCTGATGAAATGAAAGCAGTCCCTTGTGGAGATGTTTGCATCCCAGTCACTGTGGGTTGTTTTCAGGAGACGAGACACAGCTAGCAGTGGTGGTGGCAGAAGTCTGTTAGGGCAGTCCTCCAGTTTACTTACCACACACTAGTGGTAGCAACACAAGGGGAAGGAAGCTGTGGTGTTTTGAATGAGAATACTCCCATCCACTCATACACTTAATACTTGGCCCCAGTTGGAAGTGTTTGGGAAGGGTTAGGGGAGGTGGCCTTGTTGGAGAGGTGTGTCACTGGGGCAGGCTTTGATGTTTCAGAAGACCTGTGTCATTCCCCATATTTCTCTCTGCCTTGCAGTTTTATCTCAAGATTCGGGCTCTCAGCTATTGCTCTAGTGCTATGCCTACCTGCTGCTATGTTTCCCACCATGATGGCCATGGACTCCAACCTCCTGAAACCATAAGCCACAAGTTAAAACCTTTTAAAGAACTATAAGTTGCATTTATCATGATGTTTTATAGCAACACGAAGTAACTGTGACAGGTATCTTCCCTGATCACTGTTCACTTTATTTATTGAGGCAAGGTCACTTGCTAAACCCAGAGGTCCCTGATTCATCTAGCCCAAGTAGCCAGTATGTCCAGGGTCTCTGCCTCTAAAGTGCTGGGATTATAGGTCAACTGCTATGCCTGCTTGGCTTTTATATGGGTTCTAAGGAATCAGATTCTGAGGTTTCCATCTGAGCCCTGGAACTGACCCTGTGCCTCAGCTCTCTGTACTGAAAGGATACTTGGCATCATCAGAATCCATTTCTCCCAACACAGCAAGCCCTGGATACCCCAACACACAGGAAAAGCCAGGCTCTGATTTAAAATTGCATCTCATGATGATGATAGAGAACTTTAAGAAGGACATAAATAATTCTCTTAAAGAAATACAGAACATAGGTAAACAGCTAGAAGTCCTTAAAGAGGAAACACAAAAATCCCTTAAAGAATTATAGGAAAACAAAAGCAAAGAAGTGAGGAATTGAACAAAACCATCCAGGATCTAAAAATGGAAGTAGAAAAAAATAAAGAAATCATAAAGGGAGACAACCCTGGAGATAGAAAACCTAGGAAAGAGGCCAAGCATCACCAACAGAATACAAGAGATAGAAGAGAGAATCTCAGATGCATAAGATACCATAGAAAACATTGACACAACTGTCAAAGAAAAGGCAAAATGCAAAAAGCTCCTAACCCAAGACATCCAGGAAATCTAGGACACAATTAGAAGACCAAATCTAAGGATAATAGGTATAGAAGAGAGTGAAGATTTTCAACTTAAAGGGCCAGTAAATATCTTCAACAAAATTATAGAAGAAAACTTCCCTAACCTAAAGAGAGAGATGCCTATGATCATACAAGAAGTCTACAGAACTCCAAATAGATTGGACCAGAAAAGAAATTCCTCCTGCCACATAATAGTCAAAACACCAAATGCATAAAACAAAGAAAGAATATTAAAAGCAGTAAGGGAAAAAGGTCAAGTAACATATAAAGGCAGACTTATCAGAATTACATCAAGGTTCTCACCAGAGACTACGAGAGCTGTCATATAGACCCTAAGAGAACATAAATGTCAGCCCAGGCTACTATACCCAACAAAACTCTCAATTACCATAGACGGAGAAAATAAGATATTCCATGACAAAACCAAATTTGCACAACATCTCACTACAAATCCAGACCTACAAAGGAAAATAGATGGAAAACTCTAACACAAGGAGGGAAACTACATCCTAGAAAAAGCAAGAATGTATTCTTTCAACAAACCCAAAAGAAGATAGTCACACAAACATGATTCCATTGCTAACAACAAAAATAACAGGAAGCAACAATCACTATTCCTTAATATCTCTTAACATCAATAGACTCAATCTCCCCCTCCCCCCACCTCCCCAAAGACGTAGACTAACAGACTGGATACTCCAGAGAACCAAATAACCCTATCAAAAAAATGGGTAACAGAGCTAAACAGAGAATTCTCAACTGAGGAATGACCAAGAAGTACTTAAAAATAATGTTCAAAATCCTTAGCCATCAGGGAAATGCAAACCTAAACAACCCTGAGATTCCACCTCACACAAGGCAGAATGGCTAAGATCAAAAACTCAGGTGACAGCAGATGCTGGTGAGGATGTGAGAAAGAGGAACAGTCCTCCATTGTTGGTGGGATTACAAGCTGGTACAACCACTCTGGAAATCATTCTGGTGGTTCCTCAGAAAACTGGACATAGTACTATCTGAGGACCCAGTTTTACCACTCCTAGGCATATACCCAGAAGATGCTCCAACATGTAATAAGGACACATGCTCTACTATGTTGATAGCAGCCTTGTTTATAATACCCAAAGTTAGAAACAACCCAGATGTCCCTCAACAGAGGAATGGATACAGAAAATATAGTATATTTACACAATGGAGTACTGCTTAGCTATTAAAAACTTTGACTTCTTGAAATTTGCAGGTAAATGGCTGGATCTAGAAAATATCCTGAGTGAGGTAACTCATTCACAAAAGAACACCCATGGTATGTACTCAGTGATAAGTGGATATTAAGCAAAGAGCATGGACTATCCACGATAAAACTCATGGACCACATGAAGCTCAAGAGGAAGCAAGACCAAAGAGTGGATGCCTCAGTCCTACTTAGAAGGGGGATCAATATAATCAAGGGAGTAGAGGGTGGGAGGGACTTGGGAGGAAGAGAGGAGAGGTAGGGGAAAAAGAAGGGCAGAGTCAGGTGTGGGAGGAGATGGAGGAGATGTACAGAGGGTCAGGAAATTGAACCGAGGTGTGTAGCAATGGAGGATGAGGAACTGGGGTTAGTAACCAGAAAGTCCCAGATGCCAGGAAAGCAAGAACCTCCCAGGACCCCACGGGGATGACATTAACTGAAATTCCCCCACAAAGGAGAGGGAGAACCTGTTGAGACCATAACCAGAGGTTAGGCATGGCCTCCTGGTTAAGGAATCGGGCCACCCACACATCTCCAAAAATTTAACCCAGAATTGCTCCTGTTTAAAGGAAATACAGGGACAAAGAGTGGAACAGAGACTGAAGGAAAGTTCATCCAGAGACTGCCTTACCTGGGGATCCACCCCACATGCAGACACTAAACCCAGATACTATTGCTGATGCCAAGAAGTGCTTGCTGATAGGAGCCTGAGACAGCTGTCTCCTGAGAGGCTCTGCCAGATCCTGACCAATACAGATGCAGATACTCATATCCAACCATTGGATTGAGCACAGGGACCCCAGTGGAGGAGTTAGGGGAAGGACTGAAGGCCTTATCTGGCATCAATGGTCCTGTGAAGGCTTGATATAAAGGAATGCTAGGCCGGTGAGGTGGGTGGGTTGGTGGGAGAGCACCCTCATAGGAGCAGGGTAGTGAGGGATGGAATAGGGGTTTTGCAGAGGGAAAACCAGGAAAAGGGAGAACATTTGAAATATAAACAAAGTATCCAATTTTAAAAAAAATGTGAACCAGACTAAAGAAACAAAGAAAAGGATTCAAATTCTGATGCTCATGCGTTTATCCATGAATCCTTTTCTGAGCCTTGTAGACAGTTTTTTTTTTTTTTTTTGGTTTTTCGAGACAGGGTTTCTCTGTCTAGCCCTGGCTGTCCTGGAACTCACTTTGTAGACCAGGCTGGCCTCGAACTCAGAAATCCGCCTGCCTCTGCCTCCCAAGTGCTGGGATTAAAGGCGTGCGCCACCACACCCGGCTTGTAGACAGTTTTTAAAATAGCAGTATTAGATCACTGGAGCTGAATAAATGGGTTCGAATGTGCATTCAAGGTCTTGGGTCTATGTCCTGCATTCTACCTGAATGCCTTGAGCAGGTGATTGGGCGATTCTGATCACAGGGGTGACACATCACTGGTAGAACACTGGTGGCTCTGTGGTGCCTCATGTTACTGAGGACATCCCACAGTCGCATGGAACTAATCACCCTACTGTGTTTTGCACCATCTATTCATTGGATCTTGGATTTTTAAAAAAACTGTCGCTGTAGAAGGTGTAACTATAATAGCAACCTTAGCAATTGTAAAACCTCTCTGTATTTTTAAGGCTGTAAAAATTATCCAGGACCCCCTTTCCCTGACTCCTTAATGTCAGGGTTTCCTGGCATAACAGAGCTAGTGTTACTTGGTCAGCAGGGAAGCAGGGTTTCCTGATGTCGACTTTCACTGCTGCTTGACTGGTACCTTGTGTTCTTAAGACCTTACCTGAGAACTGGCCCAGGATAGGGAGCCAAGTGGGGAGAAGATGGCACACTTAATTTTACAAGTCTTTAGACAATCCCCTGCATTCATCACAGGTCAGCACAGTTATCACCTCACTAGAGATGGCTCTTTGTGCAGTAGATGGCAGTTAAAACAGGAACCCATGACTTACCAAAGCACAGAGGATAAATGCCTATGAAATGCTCAGCCACAAATGGATATCTATGTATCTATCTATCTATCTATCTATCTATCTATCTATCTATCTATCTATCTGGGTCTAGTCACCATTTAGGAAGAGGGGGTAGAAAGACAGCAGAAGCCAGAGATCAGGAGTGTTGAGGATCAGCAGAATCTCCTGAACATGACAGGGTGCTGTACTCCTGAGCTCACACAAGAACAAGCCATTGTCTGTTCTAGCACTGATGGGAAGAGGCTCACAGTTGGTGGCTTTTGGGGGAGAAAGAGTCAGTTTTTTCTTTTTTTTAATGGGAAGTTTTCTTTATTTATATTTCAAATGTTATTCCCTTTCCTGGTTTCCCCTACAACCCCCCCCCCCATCACCTCCCCTTCTATCATCATCAACCCATCCACTCCTGCTTCCTGGCCTTGGCATTCCCCTACACTGGTGCATAGAGCCTTCACAGGACCAAGGGCTTCTCCTCCCATTGATGATTGTATATGGGATAGATCCCCAGGTGGGTCAGACTCAGGATGGTCATTTCTTCAGTCTCTGCTCCACATTTTGTCTCTGTAACTCCTTCCATGGGCGTTTTGTTCCCCCTTCTAAGAAGGATTGAAGTATTCATACTGACGTCTTCCTTCTTCTTGAGTTTCATGTGGTTTGTGAATTGTATCTTGGTTATTCTGAGCTTCTGGGATAATATCCACTTATCAATGTGTTCATAGCATATGTGTTCTTTTGTGATTGGGTTTCCTCACTCAGGATGATATCTTATAGATCCATCCATTTGCCTAAAAATTTCATAAATTCATTGTTTTTAATAGCCGGGTAGTACTCCATTGTGTAAATGTACCACATTTTCTGTATCCATTCCTCTGTTGAGGGGCATCTGGGTTCTTTCCAACTTCTGGCTATTATAAATAAGTCTGCTATGAACATAGTGGAACATGTTCTGGGTATATGCCCAGGAGTGGTATTGCTGGGTCCTCAGATAGTACTATGTCCATTTTTTCTGAGGAACCACCAAACTGTATTTCCAGAGTGTTTGTACCAGCTTGCAATCCCACCAACAATGGAGGAGTGTTCCTCCTTCTCCACATCCTCACCAACATCTGCTGTCACTTGAGTTTTTAATCTTAGCCATTTTGCCTGGTGAGAGATGGAATCTCAGGGTTGTTTGGATTTGCATTTCCCTGATGATTAAGGATGTTGAACAAGAGGGCTAATATCTAATATATACAAAGAAATCAAGAAGTGAGATTCCAGAGAAACAAATAACCCTATTAAAAATGGGGTACAGAGCTAAAGAAAGAATTCTCAACTGAGGAATACCGAATGGCTGAGAAAGTCAGTTTTTTTTAGGGGAGGTAGGCAGGTCAACTTTGATCCAGTGAATGACTCCACCCTTGGGAGTATATGGGCAGCTCAAATTGGATGTGTTAGGTTATTAAAAGTAGAAAAGATGACAGGAAGCTGGGTGGAGAAGGGCTGGGGTAGATCTGAGAAGAAGGAATATGATCTAAATATATAGCATACATATATAAAATTCACAAAGAAATAAAAATATGGTGTTAAAATATTTGGACAGGTTAATAGCAAACCAATGTTCTTACAGTAATATTTAATTTTTTTTTTCATTTTCAATTCTCCATTTTTGTTTCAATCCAGTAATGTACAGTAATGGACAAGGCCAAAGGTGGTGATAGTGGTTTTGTTCAAGTCAATCTTTTCACTTTAGAATTTTCCTCAAATGATAACAAGTTTTCAATGTTATGTAAAATATGGTGCTTGGAGATGGTGTGGCAGACATTCACATGTCCCATGTCATGAGAGAGGGCAGAACATTTTGATAGTGACCAGGTTGGAGGAGCTCTTTATGGCCACAGCCAAGATCTGGTGGTGACACTACACGATTTAGAAACATCCTTAGATGACTCTATTGAGAAGATGAATGGACAAAGGCCTGGAAGGCCCTGGGGGAATGGACATAAACACGTGAGTCTCCCTCAGCTCAGCTCATCTGCTGGAGGTGGGTGCTAGATTTGTATTGTACCACCATTGCTGAGAAGGTGGCTTGAGGGAAGCATTGCCAAGGACCAAAGGGTGTTCTCAACCCAGCTCACTTGATCCACTCTGGGTTTTGTCATATCCTATCCTGGTTGCTGAGGGGTGGCAACTTATGCAAAGCAATTACGATGCCGACGGAGCAGTCAGGGCAGTGGTGAGGCCTTGCACTCTAAGATCTGTGGCCTCACCACCAATCTAACAGGGTCTTGAACCATGTCATAAGGAAATAACATCGCTCTGACGAACTGCTGATGCCCAATATCTATTATTGTGGTCGGCAAGATAAATCTACTTTTATAGGCTATTTGCTTTTGAAGGGGAAAGCTCTTGGAAATTACATGTGGGCCCATTTTTCTGTCAACAAGAGTGGTCCAGGCGATTGCTGCTTTCTTTATTGGGTCTCAGGCTTCAGGAGAAGAGGCTATCCATCATTCAGTTGGTCTGCCACACAGAGCTCAGGAGGATGGTGTTGAGGCACTTGTGGATAATGTTTGAAAAATCAGAGGACAGGGATCCTGGTTCTCCCACAGATGGCCAGGAAGGGAAATCGGAAGCCTCAGTTGAACCTGTGGGTACCAGACCCTGGCTGGAACATCATGCCATAGGACTCATAGCATCTTCAATAAGGAATGCTCTGACGAACTGCTGATGCCCAATATCTATTATTGCAGTTGGCAAGATAAATCTACTTTTATAGGCTATTTGCTTTCAAAGGGGAAAGCTTTTGGAAATTGCATGTGGCCCCATTTTTCTGACAAGAGTGGTCCAGGAACAGTCAGGAGGAGAAGGGAACAGGAAACAATTGGTGGAGAGGTTTTAGAGAGAACTTGAATCTGTAGGGGCAGCTGGCCTAGAGGAAGGGCAGTAGCCAAGTCAGGACAGTTCCATTGCTTTTGGTTTACTCAGTGATCTTGAGACAATTACTCCATCAGTAATCCCTGTAAACACTTGAACTTCATTTTTCTTTCTCTCCATCGGCACTTTCCTCTGCTTGCTGATTTACTCAGAAATAGTTATTTCTTAGTATTTCCTTAGGCATTTGCAAGTACTTTTTTCCATGACTTATTGGAAATGATTCAAGTACAAGGGAAAAAAGTACTGGAAATGCTATGCCTCTTTGGCTGGAGATGGTGAACTCAGTGGTGATGGCCCGGGGCCTTGGATGCCAGCGAGTCTCTGAGCTCTGAACAAATATAATTAGGTCCATAGCCGGCCAAGTGATTCACTGGAGCTGAGGCAGCCTTCACCAGTTTGAAGAACGGGTTCAGGGATGAGATTGTGCCCTACGTGTCTGTAGGAAGTCATAGTACCCTCTGGGTTCATGGGTGTTGAGCTATTCCCAGAATTCCACTAGAGAGCCTACAGGAAGATGAATTTAGAGCTGATCCCAGATGTACCCTGAGTGTGTGGATCAGCACCTCGGAACCACAACCATGGCCATACATCTCCCTCTGTAGTAATCCTGTGCAGAAAGTATAACTGGTAAATGACCCTGAACAGAGGAAGGCAAGACTTCAGCTGAGCACTCACACACGCTGTGCCTGCGACAACTCCCAGCAAGGACTTCCTTTTTGGAATGCAGCCAACCCATTAGAGAGACTTGTGGTTTCTGAGCATTCTTCTGTCTGTATACTCACTCAAGGTCTCTGTCTGATTTGGGGAAAGTGCCATTTCCACATGAGGACAATCATACTCATAACTCCCAGGAACTTCAATTTTGGCTGGGAGCCACAGCAATGAGTTTACTAGAAGTGAGGTGGCTGGATGAAAGCCATGTTTATTGCATTCACAGTTTTCAGACTAAATTCCTGACTGAATCATCTTCCTGGAGGAAAGGTCATGGTTTCAGCCCACTGCGGCCGGGATTACCTAGCAGAACAGCTAAGTTTATGGCAGTGGGAACATGTACTGGAAGTCATGATCTATATTGTTGGGGATCAAAAGAGGAAGAATAAGGCTGGAGCTACAGGCTGATATAAGCTTTTAAGGCCTGCTCCTCACAACAGTCTACACTCTATTTCATAGATTCTACTGTATCCCTAGATCATACCACTATCTGGGGGAACTTATATGAAAAGCATTGTGCTACCCAGGTGTTGGGGCTCACACCTTTTATCCCAACATGTAGGAGGCAGAGACAGGTGGATTCTGTGAGTTCAAAGCTATCCTGGTTTACATAGTGAGTTCCAGGTCTGCCAGGGCTATTTAGTGAGATTCTGCCTCAAAATGGACAAAGGAATCAACCAACCAAGATCCTAAAAGAGACACTTCAAATTCAAGCCATAATATTTCTCTCCTGGCCCCAAAGTCTCATGACTATCTTATAATGGAAACTATGCTCAGTCCAACATCTGAGTTCCCATAGTCTTAAGCATTCCGACATTATTCAAACGCTCCAGATTCAAGGACTTTTCTGAAGCTCAATAGAAGAAGAGTTTTGTGTGTGTGTGTGTGTGTGTGTGTGTGTGTGTGTGTGTGTAACCTATAAAGATACATGGTAAACATTTTCATTCCAAAAGAGAATAACAGGAGGATAGCAAGGAAAATCTGTACCAGAGAAAGACAAAAAGAAAGCAGGTTAAATCTTGTAGCGCATGTTCAGCATCTAGAACACATGGTGGGTGATCTCAGCTCCAAAGGGCTAGAGAAGCCCAGTCCTACCGCTCTGCTGGACACACCCACTTCTGTCGCTCTGCTGACGTGGCACATGCGGCTCTCTTTGGGGGCAGAAGCAGCTTTCCTAATAGAGATTCCTTGTTGCTGATGTTTGCAACCTCCTCAGGTCTCCATTTCAATTCCATTTCGCCCCCACAGCCTCATGCATTTTCTTGTTTGGGGCTCTCTATGAGGACTTCAACCCGGATACACACTGCTTTGTGAAAGTCTCTATGACCCCATGACCCATGCCTGCAAACTTAAGACCATGTGCAGATGTCAGGTCGGACAGTAGCCATGGGCTCCTCTTGGGTTGTGTTTGCACAATCTTCTTAGTACTAAGGTGGCTAAACTCAGGAAAGGACTTTCTTTGAGGATGGTGTACTGGTACTTCTCTTCTCAAAAGTCTTTGAAAAGGGTTTGTTGTTAAGCCTACAGTGGGTGGGATCTTCCCAGTTCCTGAAACACCCTCAAGACATCCTTCCTATTGTTCCAGTACAAAAGACTTGGGTTTTTTTCAACTTTTATTAGATATTTTCTTCATTTACATTTCAAGTGTTATCCAGAAAGTTCCCTATACCCTCCCCCCTCCCGGCCCTGCTCCCCCACCCATCCTCTCCCAACCCCTGGCCCCGGCGTTCCCCTGTATTGGGGCATATAAAGTCTGCATAGCCAAGGGGCCTCTCTTCCCACTGATGGCCAACTAAGCCATCCTCTTCTATATATGCAGCTAGAGACACGAGCCCAGGGGGTACTAGTTAGTTCATGGTTCTTCTTCCACCTATAGGGTTGAAGACCCCTTCAGCTCCTTGGGTACTTTCTCTAGCTCCTTCTTCCTTGGGAACCCTGTGTTCCATCTAATAGCTGAC